>VYZT01038289.1:0-31796 GCA_013400735.1 Pomatostomus ruficeps | reverse complement strand
AAAGTTATATTCTTTGCATTCTGAACAGAAAAATAACAATAATTATATTTTGAAAAGCCTATCGAATTATTGAATATTATCTATTACTGAATACATCAATACCTCAAATGTAATGATCCCTTGCCAGTCTGTCCAACATAGCTACGGAGAAAGTACCCACCAAGCTTGTAATTGAAATGAAAATACATTAAAATACTTCACTCTTCATCTGAAAAAAAAATCCCTAAACAAAAATTCAAACTGGATATATCAAGAAAAAAAAGGCTTTTTCCACACTTTTCATAGGCAGGGAAGGATATTCCAGATAACTCTACAGTGGTTTTGGGTTTTTTTTTCACTCAAATATATTTGAATTTGGAAGTGGAAATAGAGAAGCCTGTACTGCCTCAGTCAGACTGCAAGATGTATTTCATGAAAATTTATGACAACAACAGGACTTACTCTCATTTGCAACCCATGGAGGAGGTCTAGGTTCAGAATTTAAGTAAAAAGATTAAAAATACACCTAAATCGATGGGGGTCAGTTTCATTTAAAAAAAGCAACTGTTGGCAGTTTACCTTTACCTAAAGGACCAGTTCAATTTCAAAAAGCAACTGTTAGCACTTTATGTCTACCTAACTTTTTTTTTTTTTTGCTCCAGTCAGGAATTTCACAGTAAGTTACACCTGTAAATTGCTGTCTGAAGCACAGATGGACACAGAATACAGAACCATCAGCTTCATCATTAATTGAACAGCAATTTTGCCATTGTGTAGTAATTACAACCCGCTTTTTACAAACAGATATTGCTCACCCTGTGAATTAGACACTACTCTTGTATTAACTTTAACAGCCTGAACAGTGGCTTTGTTAAAATTAAACATTGATTTAAATTCATGGCATGAAGGTAGACATACACGGCAGCCACAGCCTCAGGTTGAATTTAAGCACCTGTTAAGAACTGAGGCATTATTCAGCACTTAAATTGCCTCTGTGGAGAGGAGAAGAGAAGCAGAGGATGTAAAAAGGAGAGAAAATGAGGGAGAAATCATTCAGGCTTTTTCCACTTGCCAGCCTAGGTGTCCTTTCTGGTCAATCATGCAATTCAGAGGAAGCGGTGTGGTGAGAAAGAACCCACAAGGTGCTGGAAGAGACCAGACCAAAAGGAAAAGTCTTACTTGGTTAAACAAAAATGGCCTAAATGAAGAAGACAGGAAAATGTTACCCTTGTTACCAGGCTGACTAAACATCCTAGTTTGGCACTAGTTAAGAAGTTCTCATTGATGTGCAAGGTTTGATTTTGTGATGATGGCACAGGGTACTTTAATTTTTTCACCTTCCTTAACCTTTATTTATTATTATGGATATTCTCTTAGTCATGTACATACATGAATGATGTTTCAGTAACTTCATGCATTTTATGGGGCTCTGAACTTCTTTGAGCATTACAAAAGAGAGTAGCATCCAACAGGATCAGTTCTGGTTCTGCAGTCATGACAGATACACCTTCTTTATTTCAGCTGCAAAGACATATGCTTATTTCTACTTCAGCTAATGGCAAATTCTTGACACACTAGTAAGTAGCAAATTAAATTCTAGGATTGTCACTCTACAAATTTTTTAAAGCTCAACTTCAAAACAATAAAATTGATGTACTTTTTATTCTTTCAAGTAATTAGTTAATGGGAATTGGAATGGACTAAACATGAGACTATCCCCTTTGGGATGCCTCTTGATATTTCCTCCTGGATTAAACATTTAAGTCGGTGTCAATCAGATGAATGCCTGCTTTCTAATGTCTTTTGGATGTGGCTTTATTAAATCACATGTTCTCATTTTTTCCCCCAATTCATCAGGTTATTTTAACATTTAAATTCTTCCCTTCAATCCCTCTTGAGGGGTTGGTGGTGAACCACTGAGACAACTCTAGGTTCTTAATAGAATAGATAAGATTCAACCAAGACTGTGACCGTGATTGTTAGTACTGTTAGAAGTGTCTGATCCAGGCACAAAAGCTAGAAAAAAAATCAGCAATCAGCAATAGCAGCAGGTCAGTTCTGATGGTGAGGATTAAAATGAACATTTCTTTGGGGCAGAGATGGCCAGGACCTCAGAAATGTGTTTTGCAAAACTAAGCAAAGGGGATAGAAAGCTTGAGGGAAAAACAAGGCAATTTTTTGGTTGGACAGGCAGACTTTCAGGACATTGGATCAGGCACATACATTTTATCTGTCTCAGAGTGTTTCTTGCTGGAAAAGTTCTGCACATTTTGTTGGTTTATTTTATTACTCTCCAGATTCCCTTTACAGTCAGAATTCCTTTCTCCTGTCATGTCTGGATACAAGATATTTTCTGATCAATCCTCCAAGCTAAATAAGACCATCATTTCCCATTACAAAAAGGAGCTTCCTAGAACAAACTCAAATCCAAATCAGAAATACAAGAACTTCACCTTGCTGTTACTGCCTCAAAATTCACCTAGCTACATTCAGACAGGAGGACAAGGGGGGAATGTTCCTTTCTGCCACTGTTTTCTTCTGTCCAAAGTTGGTCGCTGTCTTGAAATACCTGTGCTCTACAAATCACACATTTCTTTGAGAAACTGATACAACACTGTCCTGGAATGCTGGATATTAGTGAGCTTCAAATTGCTGAAGGTTTTTTTGTCCCTAATGCTCAAAGAAAGTGAAGGGATTTTGAGTAACAGTTTGCAAGGCGTGTGCTTGTTGGGCAATTACTCCCTAGCACGTATAATACTGAAGAAAATCTCATTTCTTTTCCAGAGCAGACTCTGTATATCAGCCATCTGCCACTGCCTTTAGCCATCAGCCCCTACAGAAGCACGGTTTCGTCTTTCACTGAAGGATTAGCCCATGCCATTCTCATCCGCTATAGTCTTGTCTATCTATACACTTAACGCCTTATTTTTAAATGTCTCCTTCCTGATTAGAACATGGGGATGATTATTCCCAGGGGTGATGGGAAGATGAGGAGATGATCTGTACAAGTACGAGGGGGGCATTCCATCAAATTTTCAATAAGCCCTGAAGGGGATAGAAACTCTCTTTGTTGTGGGTGCAGTCGAATCTTTTCTGTTCTCTCCTTTTGCCAGGAAGATATGAGTGGCTGGAGTGTTTGATTCTATATATAACTGATTGATGTCAGCTGGATGCCAACCCCTTTGAAGAGGATCAGCCCCCAGTTTGTCTCAGTACTAGGTACCATGCAGATCCCAGCACAAGGGTCCACACCATCCAGGACCAGGCAGGTCATCCCCATGCATAACTAACTTCTGAAGCCTCAGCTAAAGGGTTGACATCGCTTTTTATCTGCACAACAAAACACTAGGGTAAGTGTATTGTTTCCTGAAATGTTTTGACATTGTCTGTCCTACAAGCTGTCATATACAAGACATTTATGTAACCTCTTGACTCTGCAATTTAAAAGATGTTTATATTTTTACTTAGAAATGCACCTGTTTTAAAGATGCCAGAGGAACTCGTTTCATTCCTCAGATTCTTTATTAGATTAAGCAATTTCAAAAGGTAACATTTCTGAAAACATAATCCAAGATGTAAATTAAAATTAGTTAGGAATTTACATCTTGTAGTATAGCGAGTAGATGTGAGAAGGCCTAGACCACTGACACCGATTTCTGCTGAAGAATTTATGTAACCAACTCAAAGTCCATTCCTTTGAATCTTCTATCCATCAAAACATGTCCTAACATCTGTCTGCAAGCAAGAACTGCCAGTGCATTTTGCAGTGCAGTATTTCTCAGTCAGAAACCCCTGGCTTCCCTGCTCAGCTGTTCTGAACGGGCTGTTGGAAATGAACGTTGGCCGAATTGTGCGCGCTGGCTCAACAATGTAAAAATGTGTTGTTTCTTTGCAGCAAGGAAAAATCGTGTCAGAAAATCACAATGTTATCAGATCCTGCCCTGGTCAAAGAGAGGAAAGAGCAAGCATCAGCCATTATGGATGAAATCCACAGAAATGGTATAGCACTGAACTCAGCTTACTGCATATGCCATGTCCTCTAGCCCTCCCTAATACATTTTTTTAATCATAGAGTTTAACTCTCTTACAGCTTTGTCTTGGTGTTTTGCCATAAATAATCTTGTGGGAGTGTCATGCTGCCTATGGTAACTAATCCTTTTGTAGTTGCCTCTTTTCATTTGAAAGCTATTTTCAGATGAACAACTGCTGTGGAGGAATGAAGTAATCTAACAGCTGATGTACATTCTGCTAGGATAGCCTTTCAGAACATTATTTGGGGTTAATAACATGACTTCATTCCATTTGAAAAGGCTATCATCTAAGAAACATACTGATCTGTACCCCCCCCTTTTTTTTTTCTCTGTTCACTCTGCTTTTTTATATAAATGATAAAAAATTTTGAAACAAATGTTTACATCTCTGTTCCTCTTAAATCTTGTCTTTGTAACTAACACATTCTCCTAGCATTTGGGATTCTCTCTAATGCACAGTCACCAATTAATTTTACTTGAAAGAAATTTTACTTCTCTGTTGTTGCACTGATGAAAATGCAGGCATTTATGAGAAGGTTGTTTGATTTTCTAAAGCAGGTTCTTGAAGGTCTGCTTCTAGCATGACACCCTAAGAAGCAATTAACTCAGTTGGGAATACAAATCCGCCTGGCTCTCATTAAGCATGTGCTGGATGCTTTTGGAGAGCCTTCCAATCCTGCCCATGAAGCCTTTTTTACCATCTACAGAAAAGATCAATTTTCTAAAAGTGATAAGCACCCCACAAGCCTCATTGGAACAACAGGGAGCTGCATTAATATTTAGAATTTATTAAAGTTACACCACTTTCATGGGATGAAATACTGAACATTGAATTCCAGTTCTGAAAATCTTTCCAGTGAGCTTTTGTTTCAAAGAACTTGTGGATGGTTTCTGCACTGACTTGATGACCACTGTAATTACATGAAGAGGAGGGTGAGAGACTTAAGAATTTTTAGAAAAAGAACCTACGAGTTTCAGTGCCTCATCCTACTCCTTCTGATATTTCTAGAGGTTTTTTTCTAAAGTTTCCATTCCTAAGCAAATACCTCTTTCCTATTTCCATTCTCCACTGAACACGCACTCAAGTCTGAAAGCCAGTCTGCCCTTCCAGATTTCATTACAACCCCATTTTTTTTTTGGTATTGTAAACCCAAGCACTATATGTGCCTGAAATAGCCTGTAAGCTCTTCAGGGCAAAAGAAAAAAAAAAAGTCTTTCATATGTTTGTTTGGAACCAGGCACTTCACATGGTAAATGTTGCTACTATTCATAGCAATCCCAATAAATGTAGCATACAGCCCTTGAAATCATGGGCGTATTTGGATAATCTGTGCTGATGCTTAACATTTGCCTCACATAATCTTCCCTTTTATTATTTACGTATTATCAGATTTGCTGTCAAGATTCATACTCATAGTTATGGCAGCTTATCCTGCAAGATGTGCCGTGATATGTGGCCACTGAGGGCGATTCTAACTCTTAGAAAACATTCTATTTTTGCCTCTTCTTTGGATGCTCGGGATATTTATATGTTAAGAAGAATGAAAGTCCATGAAATGGGTGTGATAGGAGACTGAAATTTATAACTGTACAAGCTCAGTGAAGCCAGACAGAAAACAGAAGAATAACCAAAGCTGTAGTCACACAAAGTACAAGCTAGTTCTCTGGGACCAAATCTGAACAAGTCTTGGAAAAATCAAGGAGAAATCTGGCATTTAAATGGCTAAATTCAGCTCTACTTATTTTTGACATTTTGTTTTGCCCTGAATTGTTAATTCAACGAGCTTAACCTGAGATCTAGAAGGTGAACTGCTGTCTTGCTGGGCTCTGCATCACTATTCCTTATGACAATCCTGCAGCTGGTAATTACATCAGAATTCAATGTACAGTTGCAGCCAGTCTCACAGCCTGTGGAACTCTCCACTGCTAACACAGGTACACAGAAACAGAAGGTTCTGTAACACAAGCCCCAGAACTTTGGAATGGTGAAAGTATTCATGCTGCATTTTTATTTCAGATCCTTTTTATTATAATGTTTTTAGATAAACAGTGACTCTCCACTTCCTTGTTAAAAGATATTTATAGCAGAGACACTTGTTGAAAGCCAAGTTTTCTACCAGTGTCTCAGGATTACCAATCTCTGGGCAAGACTGATGAACACTGAAAGTCCACCTCTGTTGCTGGCTTTTGGGACATGACTTTGTCCCATTTTTTAGAGAAGTTGGACACATCATAAAATGCTGCAGGAATAGACACCAACTGTAAACCTTGTTATGGTCTCAGAGAGAAACTGCATGAATAAATCAGTGTGTGCATAGAGTGACCTCCTCAAGCACTTGTTCTTTCACTGGCAGACTTGGACTAATCATAACTTTTCCAGGACTACTTGGTAGAGGTGAACTGGGATGTAAATACATGTGTTTAAGGAAGCCCTTGGAGCTCCTCACTTAAATCCCATGTCCAGTTCTAGATGACTTCTTAAGTGCATTCTTCAGTATCTACATGATTAACTGTCTTTCCTGATACAGTTAAAAACTCTTATTTCTGATACTACAACAAACACACTATCTAATATTTATTATTAAAGTTTATAGTCCAGATCAAGGTATTTAGAAGATTGTAAACTGAAGGATTAAAGGAGTATTAGACAGTGAATGCAGGAGGAACTATATAAATCATATTTAAATACAATCTGCTGTGATTTTAAGCACAGGACAAGAAGGACTTGGCAGGAACAAATTCAAGAAATGAAGCTAAAAGGTTAAGATTAGGATTAAACTATGATTTAAACTTTCAATATTATTTTACAATGTCCATCTATGACATTAGTGTTCTCTTTCTATCCCTAGACACATCATAAAACTAGACAGATGATTAGATTTTAGTTGGCAAGGAATTCAAATGAACTTTACACTTAGGATTTTGGGATGCTGCCTGGATACACAACGGTACACAACTGTGGGTTACAAAGTAGCTTGGAGCCTTCAGTTAACATTAACAAGAACAGTGTGTATGTAAGGGAACAGCAAGGCCCAAAATAGATCACACCCAGAGTGTCCCAGAAGAATCCTGAGTGGTTTGGACAGAGCTCTGCCATTGCCTTGGCACCCCTGTCTCTGAGGATGTGCACGCTCCCCACTCTGTGTACAAACAACAAAAGCTTTTCTGTGTGAAAATGTTGCTGATTTGTGGGGTGAATTTCTTACTTCTTACCAACATAAAACCATCCAGCAGTCTCTATCCCTGCAGTCATTGTGAGAAATGATAACATCAAAATCTTTAAACTTGAGGTCTAAATTTCAGGCTATGGGCCAATAACCAGTGCAGTTATCTCCACCTCAGAGCCAAAATCCCACCACTATCAGTCACTGATAGGGCTGCACTGGGCAGGCTGAGTCATTTTCTTCCATGTTAAGAACTCTCTGTTTTGTAACTACCGCTTAAATAACAGGAGGTTGTTAGGATTCTTGCACACACTATTTTTAAAGCAGAAGTGCACGATCCAGCTCATGATCCGGTTAACTTGCTCTTGTTCCACTGAAATCCACTGCAAACATTCAACTGAAATTGGTGTGGACTGAAACGGATCAACAGTGATGCACTCCAGGGCCCATCACCTTGTTTGATTTACTACGTGGAAAACTCTTGTCCATACAGCTTCAACTAAATATTTAATATAGCTGTCTCAATTAAGTTTTCCTAAATGTCAGCACATCCCATTGTTTTTCCAACATAAAGTTACTAGGAGACACATGCCAGGTCGAACATGCCATTTACTCAAAACAAAACTCTTATTATGCAATATTGACTTTGGCATTCAGTACCTTCTGCAGTTAATTAATTTGAAATGTTAATTTTAAACAGGGCCTCCTGTACACTTACTCTGATAGCAGAATAGTTATTATGTGTAATTTGTCCTCATTTCATTTTAATGCATTAAAATAGACATCAAAGTTCATCATTTTAAATCCTGGAGACAATATGTGAAGCATAGAATGTCCTAATATTGTTATATTCCTTAAATTTTGCATTGTTCTAAGCAAAAACAAATACATAGGAAATGGTTTCTTCAGTGTTTAGGTTACTGTGTTCTAAGGTTTAAGTTTGATCTATAGGTTGAGGACATTTAGCGAGAGTTCAGTCACTAAGCAATAGGGCACTCAGTGTCACCAGCATCCCAGTTTCCAGAACACTGTCAGAAAAGTGACCATAGGAATTGTGACATTTGGAATTCTTTGTTTACAGTCCTGATTGATCTCCCCTTCCCTTGCTCATGCATCTTCCTTTTCAAATACTACAGGATGTGAATAAAGACATAGAAGAAATTTTCCCCAAGTGGTGAACAAAGAAATATGCATCCAGTACTTCAGTTTCCTCTTAGAGAGAATAAAACCTGAAATGTCCTAAATTAATCCCTTCCTAGAAGCATGTTGTGATTCTTTATTAGGACTCTTATTTTTCACACCTTGAGCTTTACTTTGAAAGTTAGATTAAAAATACTTTAAAAATAGTGTTTAATAGAGACTGGTAGGTACATGTAGAAGGGGTTATCTCTTATCTATCCAATGCAGGACACAGAAAGTTAACTGAAGGCTTAATGTGGGAACCCTGGGATCAGAAGGAATTTTGTTCCCTGTTTTAGCAGAAGCCAGTTTTTACTAGCCTGTTATTAATACAGTGTGTAGGACACTACAGATCTGATCTCGGTGACAGCTAATTTGGGGCTTGAGGTGCTTAGAACCTTCAAAAATACAAGTTTGTGGTGTTCAATAACCTCCGAAATTCTGGAAGAAGGCTTCATTTCACTAACACCATGTGATGCTGTGCCATGTGCTAGCTAAGCATGCATGAACATGTTGGGTTTCAGGTGCAGGGCATGGAATATCAGGCATTGCAGACAATCAGCGGTTTGTGTTTACCCCTTGCATTGCAGTCTCACCCAGCCTGAACCTCGGCAAAAAGGTCAGCACGCCCAGGGATATCATGGTGGAGGAACTGTCGACGCTCAGCAACAGAGGAGCCAGGCTCTTCAAGCGACGCCAGCGGAGGTCTGACAAATACACATATGAAAATTATCATTACATGGCCAACAAGCCAAGAAATGTGAGTATTTTGTTATTAATGATTCTACACCGGGTTCCTTTGGTGCTCTCGTGATACACATTGTGCATGATTTACTTGTAGTGTCAGGGAGAATAAAAGCGAAATCCTACAATGAGACTAAGAAGTGAGCCAATTGTATTTTACTGAGATCCTATAGACCAATGTCGAAATAAATTTACATTTCTTTTTATATGGTATAGATATTTCAAACATCTTTGACCACTTGCTCAGTATTACACTGGGATAAAATAGATTCAAGTTTGAGCTTTCATAAATCTGCCTTTTTAAAATAAATCTGCACAAGAGAAAACACATAAAAAAACCTGAATAACTCCACTGAGCACCCAAGGCTATTATTAAGCAATATTATTAAAAAGCTCATCTATGAATACTGTCCCCTCATTTCTCCCTCTACGGAGTATTAGAAGCTACACAGATAAATTCTGAGCACAGCATCAGTCTTGGCAGAACTCTGCATGCAGTTCCATGATTTTGCTGCAGTCTGACAGATCCTTTTCCCTCTAGTCCTCTTTTTCCCCCAAAAAACACAGAGTACACATGGTTTACAGTCAGTATGACATTCCAACACATGAAAAACGATGCCTCTGGCTCCTGTTCTCTCCCCTAAGTGTCTATTTAGCACTGCTGGTGGTGTCTTCATCATCTTTATGACTCTGCCTGCCAAGGTTAATCTTTCTAACATACTTCAGGATGACTAGAAAACATTCCGCCTTGACTTTTTTTTTTTTGGGGGGTTGTTTTTTCAAGTTTAAACAAGTATTATTTGTTTGCTTTCCTACTTCAAGAAAGTCTTACTCTAAACCAGTCTATATTTAAATTGCTTTTAGCCTATGTGTCATAGCTAAAATAAGATGCTGACTTCTTAGGAGACTCTAATTCTATATTTATGCAACAATGATTAAGCCTTTGGATGTTTCCTTAGAGCCGATAACCCAATAGGAGGGTGGAAAATAACAGCATATCATGGATCTCCAGAAAGTGACCTGCACCGAAGTTGTTATTTCTATTACAAATAAAGGAAAAGACAACCCCAAACAAAAGCAGTTTAACAAATGCAGCGAGTTTTCAACTGATAGGGGAAGAGACGCTTTGAAGAATCAATGTTTTGAAACTCAAAGGGCTCAAACTTGCCAGATTTCTTGACCTTTTGGGTAGCATGGGTGCTCTGTCTGGCACACAACAGCTTCTAGTGTCTAGTGACTGAAAAAATGCTCATTTTTGGTTACTTAGACAATTAAGTGTGGAGGGAATACTGTCCCAAACAGCAGGACAGCGTGCTTTAGGACTGTGCACCCTGGGAATCAGACCTGGGCTGTACATTGGAGCATTGCTGCAGCCTCCCCAGAGAATCCCATGCCTGCAAGTGCAATTCCTTTCTGTCTGAACGCAGCGTGGAGAGCCCATCCAGAGTGTCCGAATGGACGGCCTCAGTGTGGACGGAATTGCCCAGCAAGCCCCCATGACCCCTCCCAACACACCTGATCCCCGGAGCCCTCCACACCCTGACAACATCGCCCCAGGTAAGATGTGAGGCTACAGACCCTACACAGATGTAGACTCAGTTCATAGCAAAGAAATGATAATTTTTTAAGACAGTGTCTTCAACAAGTATTTGTTAATGCACTCATTATTAAAAATAGATAAATTTGAGTCAGATAACTAATCAGAGCCTCTCCCAAAAATGTAAAGTGGTGCTCTTAGTTGCTTGTATTCCTTTTTAAAAGATCTGATATTCCTTTTGTACTACTTCTCTCTAACCTGAAAACATATCATAATATCAAGAGAGACTGCACATATATATACAGGTCTTAAAAACACTGAGAAAGAGATCCTCTGATTTAAAACCAGATTAATACACTGGTTTTTCTTTGCCAAACCATTGTTTCCAATATGCAACACCCTGCTCAACAGTGTGAAAGCTATTCATTGTACTTTAATTATCCATAAATGTAAATCTGAAGCCACTAAGTTTTGCTAGAACCCTTTAGAGAGGAGTAACTTTAAAAGGAATTTGCCTCTGGCTGCATAAACTGTTCTTTTTTAAATCCTTAACTGTGAGGGTACTGTTGGCTTTATTTAAAGGAGTGAGTTACAAGAAGGTCCTATTTTGTATTCGTTAAAGACTAGAGAAGGCTAATTTGTTTTAATTAATTTATTCAGTGATATAGCCCTTCTTCCTGTTTATGAATTATCCATGAGCAGACCGTGGTTTTTACAAATTCATTCTTTGTTCAGAATTACTCAATGCACGTTTTGTGCAGACCTTTTCCAGTCCATGTAAACTAGGTCAGTCCTGCTCTGTTGGTGACTGCTGAGGCTCTGTGCATCCTTTGGCCAAACACAATGCAAACAGAGGCCATTTCCATTGCTAAGACATGATACAAATCCTCGAGCCTTTCTCTAGGCAAAAAAAGTTCTGCTGAAAGGAGTAGATATTAAGCCACAGTGGGGTTTAAGCTTATAGAAGGAAATAGCATTAATTTAAAGAACTAGATGTAGATGTACTTTTGGAAAATTTCACTCAAAGACGTAGAATTACCTTAGTTTTAATCAAAAGGCTGTTTTTAATTTAGCCCAAGGACTGCGTAGATACTGTCTGGTTTCAAACACATGCTTACAATAGAAACAAATTTATACAAAACTAAAATAAACTTAGCATCAAAAGAGGTTGGAATACTTTGGAGCAGTTATCTAAAAGGCTACAAATTTCCCCTGCCAGATCTGTTTCTGTGTAGCTTTGCCCTGGTAACTTGACCCAACTGTTCACTTTAATTCACTGAGAAATTCTGCTGTGTTGGTTCCTCCTTCCACAGCACGGTGGCAAGGAAGCAGAAAACACAAAGTATCATTATAATGGTTTTACCTTGATCACACTGCAGGATATTCTGGACCACTGAAAGAAATTCCTCCTGAAAAGTTCAACACTACTGCCGTGCCAAAGTATTACCAGTCTCCCTGGATAGAAGCCATTAGGGATGATCCAGAGCTGCTGGAAGCTTTATATCCTAAACTTTTTACACCTGAAGCAAAGCCGGAACTGCCAGACTACAGGAGTTTTAACAGGTAATCCTGAATGAACACTGAATTTTACTGACCAGAGGAAAACTACTAGGAAATAAAATGTTTCCACCAGCTTTAAAAACCCTGCCACCGGTGTTTGCAAGTGTGTGCATAAACAGGAACATACACAGAGATTACAGTGGCAAACAAGAGCATTAAGGAGGATATTAGTCTATCTCTAATGTATGGATTCAAATTGTAGAACTAGGAATATAAGATAAATTGCTAAAAATATTGAAAGAAAGAAAGTATCAGAATCCAGTGTCGAGACAAGTTGTGGATGCCCATTCCTGGAGGAGTTCAAGGGCAGGCTGGATGGAGCTCTGAGCAATCTGGTCTAGTGAAAGGTCTCCCTGCCCATGGCAGACGGGTTGGAACTAAATCATCCTTAAGGGCCCACCCAACCCAACCCATTCTATGACTCTATGATTCTGTGATTCGGTGTACTCAATAAATGGGAAATATGAGCTCCAAATACCTTTCAGGATGCTGCTGTTGACTTCAGTAGGTATGGTATAGTAAGATCTCTCAGGGAAACCCTCAGTCAGAACTTTGTTTCTAAGTTGTAAAATGCAAACCACTCTTTTTGTTTCTTTTTTAATACAACTCACATGGCTTTGTTTTAGGCAATGACAGTGCAATGGACTTTATCCCACAACCAATCCCTCACACTAAATACTTCGAAGATTTCCCGTTTTATTGCATTATAACACTTTATATCTGTGACAACCTTCAGCAACAAATGAACAGATTAAACATTGCTTTAGTTACATAGTAACTAGTGTATTAAGGCTTCAGTAGAACTTCTAGCTATATGGACAACACTGGGTTTTTAAAGCTGTAAAGCAAATTCTTACTCATGTCTTTGGCTTTCTGTCATTCCATCTACACTGTTTTCATTTACTGAAGTAATGGACAACCCTGCTGAGTTCCAGACAGCTGAGCCAAACCAAAACCCCTCCTCAA
The DNA here is from genome assembly GCA_013400735.1 of Pomatostomus ruficeps. Lineage (NCBI taxonomy): Eukaryota > Metazoa > Chordata > Aves > Passeriformes > Timaliidae > Pomatostomus > Pomatostomus ruficeps. Next base: position 18,636 of record VYZT01038289.1, on the reverse strand, counting down.
AAGGCCAGACAGCAATCTATTGAAAAAGCAAATTGTTCATGGCAATACAAACATAGAGAATAATACCACAAACATCACTTGTGTTCCTGATGTTGATGTGGGCCTCAACTATGAGTGCAAGGACTAAAACATTACACAGTTCAACATCAAAATTGGCACTGCAGACACTGCGTTAATTCTGATTTCCTAGCAGCAATATACATTGCCATGTTAATAACTGAGTCTGTGTGGCACACTCTTCTCAGCAGACAAAATAGCAAATGCAAGTCAGAGATGTGCCACAGCTGCCAACATTGGAACAGAAACAGCACAGTTTATGTACTGTGCTTATTGTAGCCTAAAAAAATAAATTTAAAAAAAGAGCCTAAGAAAAAATGCCAAAGATACGTATACATGGAGAGAGAATCAGCTCTCCCTCTCACAAGAGGTGCTAGTCATTATTGTGAAGGACAGCAACAGTCAGGGCACAGAGACCCCATTAACAGGGATATGTCTTGAGATGGTGTCTGATGGCTTCTTTGTGGATTTTTAGGCTGTCTTTGTGATCCCGTGTTCTGTTAGCTGCCCTCTTTACAACACTAACTATTTGGATTTCTTTCTGTGTGGATTTTCTCTATGTATGACATAGCAGAACTGTGGCTCACCACAGTCTGAATTTCTTGAACATATGTGCATTCTTATAAGGGAAAGGTCAATATTCTCCCTTGTAACTGCCATACAAAACTAAAATCTGGCACATAAACCCAGATCCAGACTGTGAAACTGGTAAATTCAAATGAAAAATATATAAACATAGTCTACCACAATTCTCCTTCTCATGGTAAAAACCTGATATCCAGTAGAAAAGGATACCTGGTAGCCCTAGAAAAGATGTTACACGTTACAGTCAGACTTATGTTTTCTAGCAGATTCAAAAAGAAATTAAGAATTTGAAAAATTAAAATTCAAGATACTCATCTCTTGGAGAGGATTTTACAGCCATGACTTAGATGTCTAGCCTCCTAAAAACACGTAGGAGAGTGTTTGATGATGGGATTCAAAACAGCACACGGCCTGCCAAGCTACCCAACAGAGGAAGACTAACTGGACCTCTGTGTCTAGATCCTCCTGAGTCATTCTGTGCATCCAGGTCACAGCATCCTTGGCTTGTTTAATTGCAGTCTCAGAGAGAAAGCAAATGACACTGGATTACCCAATTAAAGTGGGATATAATGGCACCATTTTGTTATCAGCGAGGGTGTCTATCCAGGCTCTCTACCCTGCTTCATCACCCAGTAAAGTGCCATTGTGTTTGTTTTCCTGCAAAGCGCTGCTACAGTCACCATTAGTCAGGAGGGGGTGTGGCTAACAGTAAGTGTGAGGCATAGGATTCCCAAGGGAAATCGGCCTGAGATCCTTCCCGGTTCATTCACTGGCGTCTGGTGAAGTGGCACTCAGACTTCACAGGCCATTTCCGGTTCCTTTCAGCTTTCCTTGTTACACAACAGACTGGAAAAGCAGCTCAGCCTGAGCAGGTAGGAAGGTTTCGTGTTGAAACCGACAGCTTAAAAGTTTATTCAGCACTAAGCAGCATCCAGATTTTTTTCTCCCCACTGTCCAGCAGTGAAGCAGTGACTCCGGACCCTGCAGTAGCACAATTTTTATAACACTAAGGAATTTTTTAAAAGAAATAAGGAATTCATAGAGGTATTAGTTGGAGTCTAGTATTCATTTCAAGCGGCAGGGACCTTGCAGTGCTGGCAGGTCACTGGGGGAAGAGCCGTGGCAGCAAATGTCAGGCCGGTTTGCCCGTGAGGCAGGGCGGGCGGTGAGACAGCGCAGCACTGGGCAGAGAGGAGCGGGGCTCAGGGGGGCTCTGAACACACTGCACACCGGGCTACTCTGTCTGCTCAGAGATGAAAACGAATCTGTGCTAGCAGAGAAACGCTGCAGAATAGACCCTGCCATCTGGTTTCTCTTGGAGATTCATTCCTATTAGGATTGGAGAAGCACTTACCAGAGAAAAAATTTCTTGTTTCTTTTACCAGTGTGGAAGCAGCACGTAATAATCTGTGGGAAAGCAGCACAAATCTGCATTTGCTAAGGAGTTTATAATATTGCTTAAATTAGTGCCTTTATTCCCTCTGCTTTCTTGGAGCTGGATAAAATGTCAAAGGTAGGATTATGAGTAACATACAAAGCACTACATCTTACTCACATAGGACAAGCGAGTCGGACTAGTTCTGCCTCTCCTACCAGATAAATTCTCGCTCAGCTTTCTCAATTCCCAAAGACTACTCTTTCAAAAGCACTGCAGGAATCCAGTCCATCTGGACTGGGCTCCGTTTTCATTGATTCATGGATTCTGAATTCTATTGTAAAATGCTAAGATCCAGAGTCTCACAGGAGTTTTGGGTGCTAATTTGAAGTGATGTGAGATTAGTGGGAGCTGGGTGCTTAGCCAGGTCCTCAGCACCCAAACACCTCTGTGAAATTAGTATTAGCTCTTGCACTGATGTCCCATGAAGCTCTGAGCATTTTTCAGGGTCAAATTCTTTGCTCCTATATCTCCTTTTTTTTCGGAATTAACGACAAGCAAAATGTTCTATGAATGATGGTCCCATTTTAAAATGTGAAACTCACATTTTTGTAATTATGTAACCAAAGGTGCTAATCTAATGCAGTTAAAACATTTCTTCAGACTTTCCCAAATCATCAACTAAAAGCAGTCTCCCATGTTGAGACAATATAATCTTCAATAAGAAAGACTAAGGGTAAAAAATTAAAAAGAAATCCTGCTAAAATGACAGCTAAAAATCAACAGGATTGTGCCTGCTATTGTCAAATCAAGCACCTACTTTTTAGGAATATGCAAAGTGAATATGAAACAATCTGTTACACTTCCTGGTGCTATTTCCTATGGCTCTGAACCAGCATTTCCGCCCTTATTATGAGCAATGACTACTGGGATTTTTTAGGCATGAGATTTAGGCTTCCATACGGTGAATCAGAGCTCAAGTAGCACAGCTGACGTGCACGCAACAGAGGCCATTACAACACCATGTTGTCAGACAAGTTATTGCTCACAAGAATATATTTACTGCTGCTGTAAAGGAAAATCAACATCTATTAGCCAATTATTGTACTCTCCTTTCTGTCAATCATCATGTGCCCCTGCCCACAAGGCAGGAATGCAGAGTTCTCTGAGGCCAGACTTTGTATAGCAACTACAGGGGGGTATTTTGCTACAAAAGATACTTCAATTTCCAAAGAAAGCCCTCCTGTTTCTGTTACTTATAGAAATATGCTCTAGTTAAAACCCATCAATACCACAAAGAGGATGTTTTAGACAACAGAATTGTTTTGCAATTTATACAACTATTATAATTCTGCTTATTTTGATTATCCCTTTAATATACATATCAATGACAATTAAGCATCCCAGCAATGTGAGAATGTGTATCGTAATTAGGGCAGCAATTAAAACAATATCTATTATCCGGTGAGATGTAGATCACTCCATTCACTGTGTGCCAATTACCAAGCAATTATTTTTAATCAGTATCATACGGTATCTATGTTGACACTGTGACCCAGAAGACAGCTCCACAAGAAAAGCCTGATACCACAGGCTTGATACCAACTTTGGATAAACAATTTCCTTTGACCTCAAGAGAGTTTAATGCCTGGACTGGCTGCTGCAACATCTTGTCTTATCTTCATTTGAGAAACATTTTTAGAGCTTAATCCAAAGCAGTGTTCTTCTCTCAGTGAGGGTGCATGCCCAGAGCTTTCATGATTTTTTATATATGCCAGGATTGATGCTTTGGAGTTAACACCATCCCCTTCAACAAATGCTGCTCCTACCAAAAAGCAGTGAATCATCCATGCAATGACAGAGCAGCACCATTTCTCTTATGTCACAGATTCATCTTTCTGAACTAATATCTTCTTTGTGTGTGTGTGTGTGTACTTAATTTCTAGTAAAAACTTAAGGATTTTATCTTGCTGAAAATCCTAGTCAGATCTTCAAAACACCTGTTTTAGTTTCTGTTGGTATTAATATCTCTAGGTTTCTGCTATAATACCCAGAGTCACTGGGAATACATTCCATCAGATCTGTTGTTCTGTACCACACACAAAATGTGCCAAGGCCGGTGAAATCCCATTTCAACAAAAATTCATTTTCCCATGCCATTACATATCTGGTTTTGCAGAAAACAGGTGCTCTTGTGCAGTTTAAAACTCTGACACTCTCCACTGGCTAAAATATATCCCAGAAAAGTTACACGGCTGATCAAAATGCAGAGCACATACCATAGTGTGTTTGTTTGTACAAAGGAGGCTGGAAGAAGTGTCAGGAAAACTCAAGGGGTTTTTTTCAGTCTGAAACCTGTATATACAGAAGATCATGGGAGGTATTTGGAAATACTGTTGTTTTAAAGTATTTGCAAATGCATGTAACAGTCAGCTCCAGCTTAGTATTTCTTGTCTTTCTGTTTCTCAGGCTTACTGCCTGAGGGAAAATTTACATTTAAATAACATGAAAAATGCTGGCTGAACAGTGTTTCAAGGTTTAGTTACATAAACATTTTCTTCAGAAACAAAGCCGGTGTATCAAGTCCTCACCCATTCCCTCCTTTCCAGAGCCTGTTGTCTTTGGCTGTTCCTTTCTACTTCACTCACTAAGCTCCACTCCTCTTCACTTGCATGGCTACAATTGTTCGGGCGTGCTGATATAAACCAGATTGCTGAAATAACTTGGATTTTGAAATGCTCCTTTGAAGGGTCTTTGTTTAACCCAGATCACAGAAGTGACCCAAGTTTATAGCACAACCCACAGACATTCTAACTGGCACAACAATATGGTGCTGAAACATAGTGTAGTGGGAGGAACAAGCAGCTGAGGAGAGGAGAAAATGGGGTGAGAAGTTTCTGAACTTATTACTTGCTAGAGAGAATGTGTTGAGCTACGGTTTCAGACTTATCAACTTATCACCAACAAAGTAAGTTTAGTAACTGTGACTCACCAGTTACAAGGTTTTCTTGCACCATCTTTCTCTCTCGGCTTTTCCATCCATTTGAATTTTAAAAAAGGCTGCGGGCTTTATCTGAGGGGAAATAAATCAGATCTTAAAGAGAATTTCCCAGAAAAACAAACAGAATGCTTTTCCCCAAAGCTTGAAAATGTAAACAAGGAATTGGAACAAAAATCTGTTCTCTTCGGCTTCTGAGAGGAACAGAAAATAAGTCTTTTTAAAATCACGTGTAACTTATTTCTCTGATATCTACAGAGTTGCCACTCCCTTCGGTGGTTTTGAGAGAGCATCAAAGCTGGTTAAATTCAAGGTACCAGATTATAATCTGCTGATGCTAAACGATCCGAGATTCATGATCCTTGCAAACCCTCTTGCTGCCAGAAGATCCTTCAACAGGACTCCCAAAGGATGGACGTCCGAGAACATCCCTGTGGTGTTCATTCAGCCTGCGGAATCCAACACCGTTCCAGAAACAGAGGACCTGTGAGAGAGGCTGCCTTCTACATGGTACAAAATGCTGAAAGCTGCACATCTGTGTTCTTTTTGGTCCAAATATTACTAAAGGCTACTGACAAAATTTTTCCTTGGAAGCTGGAGTATAAGTAATAATGTCTGCTGCAGTGTCTCCTTTCTGGCACCCAGTTGCATCTGTAAACACGAGCTAAATAAAGTAACTTGGAAAATGTGGCAGTGATATTTTCTATTTGTGTTGACATGTTCTTCTTTTACTTTCTGAAATCTTTGCTTGTCATTTAAGAACAAGTGTACCAAGGAAAAAGAAGTGACGCTACTCTCAAGGGACTTGACTTGATAGGCACAGTGATTTAGGGAAAACAACCAAGCAAACTCTGCACTCAATGCACCCCAAGTCCTGCCTGCTCAAGATAAGCCCTGACAAATCAACCTTTTCCCCAAACCCTACCTTTGGCCCAAGTGAAGAATTGTGTCATTACACCAGTGACAGCAAGTTCAGGCCATTTTCCTCCTTTCTGACTCTTCCTCAGCTTTTATGATGCACGTCAGTGCCTGGTTCACCTGGATTTGTTTACAGAAAACTCAGTAAATTTGGCAATGACAAGGATTACGTAGTGGTATGAAAAAGTGCAGAGGTATTTCCTGGATGTCTAGAATGTTTGTATTATTCACAACTAAAAAGCCCAGCAATGACTGGTTATGTCAAACATACGAAAATAGCGTCACTGAGCTCTCTTACCACAAATGCTTTACTTACTAGAAAGAAATTTCATAGACCTTTTCCCCTACAGCCATAGTGTATATTGAGGCTTAAAAGCAAGAGAATTTTCATGCTCTTGATATCCTGACAAGCTCTGATGTTTTATAAATAGAAGTATACGTGTTTTTCAAAGGTCATTTCAAGGCAGGTGGTTGGGAAAGAAAATTTTGCCATCCGTTTTCTTTAATATACTTTGACACACAAATAGCACAAATAAATGTAGAAGCCCTGAACAAATTTATGAAATAAAGGAAAAAATTTTTATAAAAATCAGCCTTATTGACTGAGGATGTTTTCCTAGAAAGGGATTCGTTTTGGGATCTTAACTGTGCACACGGTACAACAGTTTTATGGACAATGACAAAAATATGAATTTATCAAAGGCAAAAATGCAAGGCTGAATAAAAAATCTGTGGTGAGGTGTAATGCAAACAAGTTCATTAGGAATTAATTTTTTATGAGCATTCATAAGCCTGTTTGAAGAGAAATGTGAGAAAACTGGTGTGTAGCACATACACAGTGGTGACTGGGAGAAGGGATATATCAATTTTAGTGTATTCTCTGTAAAAGCAACCTGTACATGCAGAGCATGCCACCTTGCTTCTTGCACAGCACACATAATGGCAACTTCAGTTTCCTATTCATCCATGGATCTGCTGGAGCAGAACGGGCTCAGGAGGCTTCAGATGTTTGAGAGGCACCGAGCCTGCTACACCCGTGATCAGCTGAGGGTCCAAACGACAGAAATCACCTGAAGTTCTGTCAGAGACTTCTCGGAGGAGCTGTGCCACAGCAAACCCGGCGGATCTGATTCGCCTCTTAGCCTCAGTCATTAGTGCAGAACAGGAGCTCCGTGCCTCCTGTCCCGCAGCTGTGCCACCAGAGCGCTGTAAACAGCAGCTCATCCCACGGCCCGGATGGCTCCGGGGAAGCCCCGCTGCCAGGGAAGCGTCTGCAGCCACACCATTCACCCTTCCCGCACCGGCTGGGAAGAGGCCACGCTAAACTCCTGAACCGTGCCCGGGAAGGGCTCGGCAGAGCGCTAACTGGCACAGGGAGGGCTGTGCAACGTGCTAAGCATTCAACAGCACGGAGGAGCCGGTGCCAGTGTCCAGGAATGTTCCCTGGCTGCATCAGCCTGGATGGAGCCTCATTGTGCAAGTCCCACTGCAATAAACAAATCCCTCTGCCAAAACCCAACTCCTTTGCCACGAAGGAACATTTCTTGGTAAGGCTGGGAATTCAGAAATCCTCTGTTAACCTCAGTGGGTTTTAGCACTTGCATTTATTGTTTCAGATATTTATATTGCACTTGAAATGTATCCTGTAACTAAAGGAAAGCTGCAGTGGGGCTCCTCACGGCTTCTTTTAGCTCTAACAAATACAGCTGCAAGGATAGATTAAATAGGAAAACACACGAGTAACAGATTTACACAAAGAGAAACAAGCACAAGTATATAAATATTTCAGGAGATCTGCATATAACACCATGTACGTTTTATCACAAGACACTCACATTTGCTTCAAAAAGAGAAAGGCACTGAAGGGTATGGTGAGAAGGCAGAAGCACAGTGAGAATAAATATACAGCTAAACATGTCTAGAAGTCTTAGTTCCTGAAGGTTTTTTGCCTCATTTTTAATTACATTAAGGTACCCATTGCAGCAGTATAAAGGGAATTCGAAAATTTGTTTAAATGTTTTCACAAAAAATGTGTTGAATTGAGAAAATAGATTTGCTGTTTCCCAGTCTATACAAAATACTCCATGATCCCAGCACGCAAAAAAAAAAAAAAAAAAGAGATGTACACTACTAAATAGCTCCATGACTATAAGGGATTTTTAAAACATATGCACCTTAAACCTTTTCTGACATGAAAAGTCAGGGTTCATGGTCTGTACTGTCAGCTCTGGAGAAAAAAAAATTTGACTGCATGCTCCCTTCTTAGAAATCTTAAATATGTCAGCATGCCTTGGCTGCTCTCCCTCCTGCATGATCCATACAACTGACAATTGTGGAAATAAATTATTATTCTATTGTCTCCAAGTATCCCTGTGTTTAAATTAATTTAATACACATTGTCTCAATCAGAAGCAGGAAAAACACACAGGAGACAGAATTCTACTCCCAATGAAATCAAACAAAGGTTTTGGCCCTGCCGTCTGCGCAGACAGAACTTCACCATGGTATTTATTTCATCTCAAACATGTATTTCTAATCAAAATTTATACTACGTGTTCAGCATCAGAATGGATATTTTGGATAACAGAGCCAGGTCTAACTATGCATGTAGTTTGTTTTGCATTTTACATAAGGTGAAGTGCAACAACCCTAATAATACCTTAGAAATACTCTGGGAAACTGCGTGAAAATGAGCCCATACCTAATAAGATCTCTTCAAAATTATTTTCAGACCAGAGATGAATAATCTGCACTCCACCTCAGCTCTTAGGTGGCCTTACTAACCAGCACAAAATATTCTGGGCAGCGCCTAAACCAACGGGATAAATGAGACTTCCTGAAACACGTTAAGACTGTGGAGCATAAACCCCATATATGTTAGATTAGAATTTGTCATGGTGAGGTCCAATAATTATAAGCAGACTAGACAGAAACACCAGAAGATCCCTATAAGGCTGACAAGTCACGTAGCACTGGCTCCTTCGTTATTCCCAGAGGCTACATACTGTTCAAAACCAAATAAAAAGTGATCTAAATGATTTATAAATAGTGTGTTTGCCACAGAGCTGTTATGTAACTGGGTGTTAGAATATAGATGATAAAAAATAGTTACAAAATGCAGTCAGCATACTGATACAGTTTAAGAAACAAAGAATTTCATATGAAATACTCTTACTAAAAGGAAATTAAAAAGCAACTGAAAGGGTGAAATCCTTTCAAGAAAGTAATACATTATTCTAAACAGCCTGCAGACTAAGTGTTCTGAGTAAGGAAAAATTACCACAGAGCTCAAACCCTCCACTCCAAAATAAAAAGTTATCACGGTTTAAGAGCACAATAGAGGAGACTGAGAAAACAAAAAGACAGAACTTTACTGCAAGGACACAGTAATTAAACTATCTCAACACAAATAAAGGAAGTTGTGACAGAGGTCTCCACAAATGGTATGGAAAAGATGATGAGGGAACAATAACACAGGAACAAACTGACTCCTAATAAAATGGTAAGGAACCAACTTTAAAATTAACGGAATAAATATTTTTCCAAGAAATGCCTGGTTATGGAAGCTGGTGCTATAAGATGCTATGGGTCAAAAACTATTAATAACTTCCAAACAGGATAAACCTCATAGTGGTAACTGTCCTTGTAATGGATAATGGCTACGATGTGATTTGCATCTGGAACATAGGAAGTGTGTGAGAAAGATCACCCCACATTTACCCCATTTCTTTCTATAAATATCTTCTACTGGGCACTGTCAAAGATCTGGGAAAGAAGGATTTGCCAGTCCTATGAAATAATTTCTGTCCACCAAAGCCCATGTATTTAAGTACCATGTCAATTCTAGCATGTGCTGTTAGCACCCATGTTCATCAATTTGCATCAAAATATCCATCAGGGAAGCAGTGAGAGCAAAGCCAATTCCCACATGAGAATGGGGACATTTAAAGGTAAACTGGAACCAGAGAGAGCCAGGGTGAGCTTAAACCTCCCACACAGCATATGGGCACTGCAGGGAACACAAAAGCCTGACCTCAGCTACACCTTTGGCAAGACTCCTGATCCTATACAGGGAGCTCTGTTTAGGACACAAGATACAAAACTTTTTTCTCAGCTTTCCCGTTAATAAAATAGAAATACTAATGCAGGCTGTATAAGCCTTTCTTTTTATTATTGTATGTTTGGGGTTTTGGCTTTCTGGGGTTTTTTTGGGTTTTGCGTAAAGAATGAAATTCATGGCAAAAATAAAGAAAGTAAAACATAGGCTTACATGAGTACATACATAATATTCCAGGCCATGGGGTATAATGAATGCAAGAAGCATTACAACCAGAATAGCATTCTACTTCCATTTTACTTGAAATACTGGATTTCATTCTACAGTGGGCAGACTCTAACCAATAAAAGTATCAACCAATTAGTATTTGATGTTTTTTAAATAAAGATGTAACTTTAGCTATTAAAAAGTCAAAATAACTTCTTACTGTTGTTTTTGGACAAAACTATAAACTAAATTCAGGATGAATTCACAACCCTTTTGTTTTCAGATGGAAATTGGATTTCCTGTGAACAGACTATTCATCCAAAATACCTGGCCCAGAATTTGCAATACTTCCCTACTGCACAAAGACACTGCGAGACAAAGTTAAATAACACTTGCAAGAGGCAGAGGATTTATAAATCACTGTAAGAGTGAAAATAAGCCCTGGTATTGTGAGCCAACTATTCTTTCAAAAGCAAATGGAGATTAAAATATTCGATGGTGTTTGTACAAAGAACAGCTTGAACTTTGCCAGTTCAGAGCTGGCTGTACTCATTAGCACAGGAATGCCCTCAGGCTGCTTTGCATGGAAGGTGTAACTTAGAACTGGATTTCTCTGGAGTTCTGAAGGACACATGGACAGTCATCTTCAAAAAAAAAAAAAAAGAAAAAAGAAAAGAAAAAAAAAAGAGAAAAAAGAGAAAAAGTTTCAAATCTTGAGGAGATCCTGGGTGACAGGAGGCTGACCATACCCAGTCCCACAGAGGGAAGGCTGGCAGCCATGCAGAAATCCAGAGCGTATCATTCCCCTTCCTTTTCCTTTTGAGAAGATTCTCTGCAGAGCCAAGTTAACCTAGGCAAATACTAACTGGAAATAGTAGCTACTGTGGCCATTACCCTCCAGATTACTGAAAGATGACTATGCAAGATAACTACAAATGATTGTAAACAAACATCTGAGGCACGACGGGCTCTTCCTAGGCTGGCCTACTGTACGTCAAGAAGCCAAGGAAGGCTTAATTCCGGCAGTGAATTCCAGCACTATGTCATTCCTCAAGTTCTTAATGAGAACATTTTGACTATTTGCTGGCAAGGGTAAAAATCAGAACATGCTGTACAAAAAGGAAGGAAAAGAGCAAGCTGAACTAAAATGGAAGTGCCTGTTTCCTATCCGGGTTTTGCAGTGATGCAAACACCTTTCATTAATATCTCATTGCTGAAGAGGAAGCGACACTGCACACAACTCAAAAAGAAAAATCTCTTGATATTTAATGATGCCACTTCATCATTCATTCAGGCATGGCTTATGGAATAGGCAGAAAGTAAGGAAAACATGGAAATGGGAAGCATCAGTGGGAAGGAAGCAGTAAAGCAGACCTGCAGCTCTAGGGTTCCATGAGAGTTTTATTCTAGAATGTATTCCTTGCACAGGACATTTTCCCTTAGCAATGTTTAGAGGCTTCAACAGTTAAAAAACTTCCTCTAATTTTCAATCTAAATTAGGCCATATCCATCTTAGAGTAATTTCTTAATATAAATTAAAAAAAATAATTAAAACACGCATCCTTTCCTGTCACATTTGCTTCAACTGGTATATTCAGACTATACGGTCTTTTATGCTTCAGCTATCCAGACTAAAAATTTGAGTCCTTTTAGTCTCTTGTCTACTCCTCTCATTTAGTATGGATTTAAAACATATTTTTACAACTCTTCTAAGTTCAATTTCTTGCATGTGCATTTCCAGATCTGTCCTGTTCCAAGGTCTCACCAGCCACACGTACAACCCAGGGCATTGGTACTGTTTTATCTGTACGAGAAGTATGGGGCTGAATTTAGTTGTGACTGGATTCACATTTTCCACAGAAGCATCGGATCACTGACTCACAGCCACTCTGTCTTTGGCTTACACACCCGCTTCTTTCAAATTCTCTCATCTTCCATCCAAGAAGCTCTGAGCTTTTATCAGGGAGCCTTTCTCATTAGGCTCTAACACACAACCTCGTACTTTATATTGTATCCCATTTTATTTCTCTACTCCTCAAGGTCATCCAATTATTTCGGTACAACATCACTCTACAGGGACCGTTTCCCAACTTCGTGATGTCAACAGAGCTCATTAGCAAGTTCTAGTTTTTGTGCCAGGATGCCTAACGAAAAAATAAAACATTCTGAGTTTCAATAGCGGTTTTTGGACAGAGCTCTAACAACTTCCCCCTGCCATTAAGTGTAACACGTTGCCACCTTTTTTTCTGGGCTATTTCTTTGCCCATCTGACACTTAGCCTAAAAACTCCCGTTTTCTTCACTGTAACAAATTTGTTTATCTAGAAAAGCAGTTACTGTATCACAGAAAGAAAGCAGGCAAGTCTGGCATGGTCTGTCTGCAGGCAAGTCTGGCATGGTCTGTCTATGGCAAAAAAAAAGTTTTTTCCTATTTACTTCCAATTTTTTTTTCCTAAGAAGTCATCACATTCTTTAAATACTGTGTTTTAACCCTGTTACATTTTGCTTAGGTATAGACTGAGGAGCATTAGGAAGGGACTCAGCTCATGTATTTTAAATCAAATAATGCTCAGTTTCTCACCCAGGAGAAAATACAAAACATTTTCTGTGTTCTATTATCTGAAGTATTTAATGTATTTTTTACTTTGAATGAAACAGAATATGTTTATGTAATGTTAGCTACTGTATTACTTCTAATTTTATACTCACTAAATTCTTCTCTTTTGTTTTCATTTTACTTCACATTGGGTTTCACCCCGAAAGTTCAATTCAACCACAGAAATTGTCTGTATGAATCAGACCTCTCTTTCTTTTCTTTTTCTGTTGCAGACATCCATTCTTATTGGTTTACATCCTAGGAGGAAGCAATAAATGAGACCTGGAAACCTGAAAGGGTTGTTCAAGACCGATGCAACACAAACAATCCTCATAAAAACTTTATTTTTTCAGGAGCACCCAGATGAGGACACAATTTCAAACAATTGTCAGATATATACAGCATGCATAAAATTTTCTTACACTTCTACCATTTCAGCAACTAACTTTAAAAACAGAATGTCCTAAAATAGGAAAGGATTTCAGTTGCATTGTTGTTCCACACAAGTGGATTATTGGACTGGAAATTGGATTATCCAAGAGGAAAAATATTCATTTGCAAGACTTAGGCAACCCCCACCCTTTTCCTTGTTCCTAAAGAATGAAAAAAATCAAGAACACAGAGACCTTGTTCCAGGGCCATTATCATCAAAAAGTCTGAGGAAGAATGCAAACCAATGTTTCTTTTTCTCAGGGTGAAATTCTAGATGACTTCAATGAAATTGCTTTTGCCACCCCATTGAACGTTGTAGCCCTTGAAAGCTACCAGGAAAAATTGTATAGTCAGGCTAATGTACAGTGAATAAGAGCAAAATATCTTGTGTTTGTTCCTGCACCTACAGAAAGAAAACTTTAAAAAAGGTGCTGTGCTCTATCAAAGTGTCTACAGCTAACTGAGAGGAGGAGGAAAAAGCACAAACTTGACCAGAAATGCTGGGAAGTTTTTTTTAACCTAGCTAAAATAAACCACCACTTAACACTCTCATTGCTTCTGAAGCTTCACTTGGAGCTTTTCAGATGCAAAGAGCCAGGGATGCCTTTTTTTTTCCAGCCAGGATCCATTTTCTCCTTCTTTCATTCATGCTTCCTTATGTCCTCAATTTACATGTATAAATTTTAGGCTCTATGCAGGATGTGGGAATGAGATCAATCGGATGAGTAAGCTTCATGTGACTGCCTGCTACAGACTCCGTGAGGAAAACACTGCTAGAGTGTGTTTAAAGGAAAGGCTGCAGGAATAGGGGTGCATGGTAGGGAACCTTTGAGCACTGGAACAGAGCAAGGCAAAGTTCCCCATAACACATCCTCACGTAGCTTACTGCAAGCTGAAGACACATTTTTCACTTGTTCTGCTCCCGTTTTGGATCTTTTAGTGGCAACACAGCTGAGCATACAGCCTCGAGAACTTGGGCTAAACTGTTGTTAGGGCTTCCCTTCAGAACCCACAGCAAATGCATAGGATTGCTATTTTATGTCGCAAATAATCAAAATACTATTTACCTTTTCTCTGGTTCTTTTCCACCTTTACGGCTCTCCTTCCTACCAGGGTGTTTTCCTTAACTCTTGCAGAATTATGCAAGCACCGAGCCAATCACTCGGTGAAAAAGCACTGCTCCTGAAGACAAGCAACTGCAAGAACATCTTGGAATTTGAAAGATTTTTTTTTTTCCTCTCCAGGCAGAACTGTTTAAACATATGATCTGACAAAACCCCAAAGGCTTAGACAACATGAAAAAATCACATATTCTGAAGTAACCCTTACCTTACTTAATGAAACTTTATCCTGCTACGGTCTATGCAGAATAGGGCCCAGTGTCCCGGTTATCTCTCAAATTAAATTTTCTTCTAGAAGAATGATTCTCTTTATCCTTTTTTCTCCTGAGAAGAGTAGCACAGCCCCAAACAACCTCTTCAGAGCTCAGTAATTACTTCACAACAACACAATGGCAATTCCCGTCCACTGGAGTTAAACATGTTTTTCAATTAAAATGACATTATCTCATAAGTGTCTTAAAGTCAAGGCTAAATGGTATTTGATCACATAAAAACTTGTTTATGAGAGGCCAGTCAAACAGACTGGACCATAACAGGCAGTATAATGTGTAGTGCTGAATTAAATGCAGTGAAAATACCTTAAAAAAAAAGATGTAACTAACAAACCACATCTTAAATTCTAACACTGGCTTGTGGAATTTTCTGCCTCAGACCCTCCACGTAATTTCTAATTTCCTAATTTACTTTTTGCAAAATACTCCAGTAAGTACAGACACAGTTCCTGTCAAGTACACAAAGTTGGTTTCACATGATGAACAGCTCATGAGGAGGAAGAAAGATCCATGCAGAAGAGTAACAATGTCAAAATCAATGACTCAATAAAACATTGCTTAACTATTTTTCAAAAAACCCCAAAAACGTCAGTATTCTACCCCTCCACGAAGCATTAGAGCAGGCATATTTGCATAATTTTTTATGAAACATTTGAACATGAAGAGGATAGCAGTTGATTGAAAAGGTTGTTGTAAACATGTTCCAAGCATGAAGAAGAAATATGAAAGAAATTAGAGAACAGGTGTTCCAGTACTGCTACAGGTATGAAAATGTTCATAAAAACATGCATATTAAAAAAAAAAAGACCCAATATCATTATTTCAGAGGAAGGAATCAGAATTAAATTATAGATCAGCCACTGGCAACAAGATTAGAGATGACCCTGGAACAGGAAAATTGTAACACAGAAAGAAACCCCTGTGTGCATCTGTACAACACAGATTTGCAGCTCATTCGTCAATGAAAATGATGTGTGATGCCGTCACCATTGAGAAAGAAATATTTAATGCAATGACTTTTCACCATTTTGATGTCTCCTAACTATGTTAAGACTTTTCTTTTGGCACATAACTACCCCCAGATGTGTTTTACCCCAGAAGGGACATGTGCAAACCCCCAACGCCCTGGATGTGCTTAAGGATCTGGATGTGTTCTGCCTCCCTTCCCTCCCAGCTTGGTGTTTGTGTCACACCCTGAACCAACCTCCTCCAAGCCCTCTCTCCGAGTTTAACACCTCTTCAGCTCTCTATCAACTCTCCAGTGCAACAATCTCTGTTCCTAATATTACCAAAGTGCACTAACAATCCCACATGAGCATTCTTCTGCATCATGCCTAGCACGTATCCTGTGCTGCCACAAAAGGCAGCAGGAAATCATTTGCCCTGGTTGCATTGTTTTGTACGTGCACCATTTATTCTAATTTTAAAATTCTTCTGCTACCTCATTTTGGGCTTCCTGTGCCACCGCACCTGTGTCACTCCCTGCTTGAACTCTGTTTGGAAGACTCTGTTAAGATTCACTGCTAGAGAATCTTAAAATATACATAATTAAAGCTCACAGACCACACTTATTCTGAGAGTAAAGAAGGAGCAGAAGAAACCGATATAAATCCTAAGGGACTTCTAAAGATTAGTGGTGAAAAACAAATCCGTGCTGAAGAAAGGGCAGAGGCAAACAAGAAAAGCAGAGTTCAGGGAAAGCAAAAATATCAAAATGAGGTCATAATCAGAATGAGGTCATAATCCCACTTTGGGACACACAGATGCCTTTGCTTGACTGGCTTTGCAAAGAAGTAATGCAGGGATCAAGGACTGAACTGACATTACCCAAAACATCACGCAGAATGCTTTTTGCAACAGTAAAATAACAAGAGGCACTAACACAAAATTAGATTTTTAATTGCAACGTTAACATACTGACTTTTGACATGTTTTTACCCTTAAATTTCTAGTGAGAACCCATCAATAAATGGCTAAGAAAGAACTACATAAAAGAAGTAGTGCCAAGATACTGTATGAATCTTAGAACAATGAACCAGATATTCAATTCCCCCTCCCCAAAAAAGTCACAGATTCTAGGAAAATTTTAAAAACCTGAGAGCAAGTAAATATGGTACCTGTTAAAAATAAAGTATATATATAAGTCAATTACTGGCAACAACATCTAAATGCCTCAATAAAAAACATCTTATACAAATCCTGTATTAAATAACTCAAAATCATGAATGGGACTACACAAATCACTGGAAAATGTGGCCATCTATATCTATCTATCTATCCATGCCTTTTGTCTTTCTAAGACAAAAGTCTGGAAAATTTAATGAAAATCTTACCAAAGAGTCATGAAAACAAAAAGCCGGTGAAAAACATTGGAGAGAGAACCTGCTAAAATCCCTTTGGTAGTGGGCTTTTTACATTGTCAATATAATGGAAAAAACAGTAGCAAAAAACAACCTGAGGAAAATGTACTCACTTTAAACAAAAACGGATACAAGAACAACAAAAATGTAGTGTTTAAGGCAGTGAGCTAATTTGACGCAGTGCCTTGTATTCCACACAGTCATTTTGCAATCTGGATGACCTAAAGTAGATGCGGGAAGGGAACTTTACAGGGAAATTATTTAATCTACTATTGCAGAAGATGTTTTTGGAAAGCTGAACATGCTCTTAGGCACAGAAGCACTTTTCCATTCCTAGAAGACTATCAGAAAGGCAACTGGAAGAGAAAAAATACAAGCTGTGTCCATCAGCGTGTGCCAAGGACTGATGTTGGGTGTGGCAGCACCTAAAATATCATCGCTAATCTAGAAATGAAATGTGTTAGTGAAATCTACATGTTTATCCAGGAAAAGGATCATAATAGCAGAATATAAAAGGTACTTGTGAAATCACTTGAGCAACTAGAAACATGAGCATTTGTGGATACGGAATTCCTATCTCAAATAACAAAAGGAAACACCCCTCCCTGACCAAAATAATAGACCTGATAAAAATCAGAGGGAACACAACTTTGGGGCAGTGACTCTGGAGCAGGTGATAGATAAAATAAACAACAATAATAATAATGTAGGATCTTTCCGGGCTACGTTAGTCAAATGCCAGCTCTGAGGTGGATGTACGCTTGTGTGGGGTTCGGCTCACAAGCCACTCTCTGCCAGTGCTATTCCATGGGCATCTCAAGGAACATCAACGCGCACAGCCAGATATCCTGGAACGAGAACTGGAAAACAATTGCTGGAAAAAACAAGGCCCGCCGCGCTCGCTTTAACGGGTTGCTGACTCCAGACCTGAGTACCTGAGGGGCACCCACTGCACGGCTGTGCCCTCGAACGGTGACCAGGCGGTGAGGGAGGGAGGAGCGGGGTTGTGACAGCCCCTTACCTCGCCGCGGCTTCCCCTGCCCCTCCGGCAGGAGGCGGGGATCGGGGATGCGAGCCCCTCTCCCGCTCCCGCTCCATCGCCTCAGGCGCCCTCACGGCCCCTGAGGTTCCCTCACGCCCCCTCACGCGCCCCCGGCCTCGCGCGCCTTCCCGCCCTCCCACCGCGCACGCGCGCGGGCGGGGGGGCGTGGCCAAGGCTCCGCTGGCTCCTCCTCGCCGTGCCGCCCCCGGCTCGGGAATATCCGGGATACCGCTGTGGGAGCGCGTCCCGGCTGCCGCCACACTGCGCAGGCGCGGCGGCGGCGGGCCGGGGAGGGGAGCGCGAAGGAGGAGCGGGAAGCGGGGGAAGCAAAAGTTGCCGTGAGGGCGGGGCCGCGCCCGGAGTCGCCGCCGGGAGGGGGCGGGAGAGGAGCTGCGCGAGGAGCCGCCGGGTGAGCCGGGGGTCCGCAGGGAACGAGCCGCGGCTGGGATAGGGGCTGAGCTGCGGGGTCGGGCAGGGGGTGAACTGCAGCGGGCAGGGGTCGCCTCGGGCCGGAGGTCGGGCACGGCTGTAGCCGCGGTGCCGGCGGGGGAGGCGGCCGCGGTGCCGAGGTGCGGACGGAGCGCGGAGCGCCGGGGGACGGGACCGCCGCCTCCTCC
>VYZT01038288.1:91427-125383 GCA_013400735.1 Pomatostomus ruficeps | reverse complement strand
TGGCCAACAGTACACCGCAACAAATAGGTACCTTAATACAAAACTGTGATACAAAAACCTGATACCTCAACTAGATACTGAGCAAGTTTGCAGACATACAAAACTGGGAGGACCTGTAAACTCACTCGAAGGCAGGAAAACCCTGGAGAGTCCTTAGCAAATTAGAGGACTGGGCAATCACCAATAATATGAAGTTCAACAAGGGAAAGTGCCCGATTCTGCACCTGGAACAGGTCAGCCCGGAATGTACAGACAGACTGGGGAATGAGATGCTGGAAAGAAGTGCCACAGAAAGGGACCTGGGGATCCTGGTCAATGGCCACTTGGATCTGAGTCAGCCATGCCCTGGCAGCCAGGAGAGACATCCCAGTACTGGAGGCATCAGGCCTAGCATCACCAACCAGGCCAGAGAGAAGATTGTCCTGCTCTGCTCTGGGCTTAGGCTGCCTCACCTTGAACATTGTGTGTAGTCACAGTAACATAAAAAANCTTAGGCTGCCTCACCTTGAACATTGTGTGTAGTCACAGTAACATAAAAAAGATATTAAACTATTAGAGAGCATCAAAAGAGGGCAACAAAGATGGTGTAGCGCCTTGAGTGGAAGTCATATGAGGAGCAGCTGAGGGCACTTGGTGTGTTCAGGAGAAGAGGAGACTGAGGGGAGGCCTCATTGCAAGCTACAACTTGCTCATGAGGGGAAGAGGAGGTGTAGACACTGGTCTCTTCTCTGTGGTGACCAGTGAGAGGACCAGAGGGAATAGCCTGAAGTTGTGTCAGGGGATTGTTAGGCTGGATATTAGATAAAGGCTCTTCCCCAGTGGGTGGCTGGGCACTGAAACAGACTCCCCTGGTCAGTGGTCACAGCACCAAGCCTGACAGAGCTCAAGGAGCATTGAACAATACTCTTGGGGACCTCGTGTGACTCTTGGGGATGGTTCTCTGCAGAGCCAGCATTTGGATTCATTGATCCCTGTAGGCCCCTTACAACTCAGCATATTCTGTAATTCTGTGATATGCCCTAATTCCAGAGGAACCCTTAATTTTACAATATTGTCTTGTTCCTTGAGTTCTGCTCAGCACATATACAACTGCTAACATGAATCAGGATGCAAGAATTCGTTGCCTACCCATCAAAGTCTCTCAGCTTGACAGATGGTCTAATGTCTGACAGCAATCAGAAGACTCCATTTTTCAAAATGCAGTCAGAGAGCACACTCTGTTAAAGTGCTCATGTGCAAGAAGTAATTCAGAATTCACTGGACCAGAAAAGCGAGAGAAGCCAACAGGAACTTACCTCCCTAGCCAGGTGGCCAAAGAGCTCACCTGGGAACTGTTTTGAATTGGGACTAAACCATTATTTCTGGTGAATTCTTTAGTCACTAACTGACAGATTCATTCCCTTCCTTGCACTCATTATCTCATACTGTGTTGTATTCCTTACAGGCAGCTGACACAGTCCTCCTGGGAGAAGAAAGATGACTGAAGACTCTCTTACCTGAGGAGGCTCTGAATATTGGCTTCCTCATCAAACTGCTGGATCACTATATACAAAAGTGGCTAAAATCACCTTTTAAACCATATTATTTCTACTTAATTTTTAGAAAGAATGGAGCCAGCCTCTATCCTTGGGAAGGCTGTTTGAGCTATGAATCCACACCTCCTGCTCTATACAGGCCCACCAAACCACTTGCCTACATATCCCCAGATAAAGATTCAATGCCCTACACTCTTCCTGAAGGTTATTACACTGTTTTCCATATCCAAACTAGCTTATGCAGCAGTTGCCTTGGTACCACTATACAGCCCTGCATTGCTCCACACGGGGCATTAAGCCATCACTGCCTAGGAACTACATTCCTACCTGGATCTGTCCTCCAAGTCTAAAAGTTCTAGACAAAGGACACCAATCAACAGTTTCTCCCATCTCACTAAGCACCCATATGAACACCAAATCTTGTATTTCTCTTCTAAATTATCTAGCCATGATCCTTTGCAAACTGATCAGCTCCTTGATTCTGTCCACTATGCTGAAAAAGATGGCATGGCAGAATTTCAATGAGAAGATGGAAGAACTGAAAGGATACAGAGGGGGTCTAAGCCTAGAATATGAAAATGTCTACCTAAAGTGTATCTAGAGTTGGCTTAGAGGAGATGGGGACAGACAAACTCATCTGTCTTTAAGGTCAGAGACAGCTATATCACCCATCCATACAAATAGGGAACTTCTTTATTGCCGCAGAGTTGCAGTACAGCATCTTGTAGAAGAAAACAGAGCCTTTCAGAGATGCAACATCAACTCAACTAGACTGAAAAACGTGAAAACCTTTCTGTGTGTGTGATGTGTAGCAGTCATTGCCAGCTATTAGGAAACTAGTGTCCTTTTGCAATCACAAATCAACTCTGTACAAAACCTAGTGCAATGCTACCTGAATCCAACTGTGACTGACCAATATGAAAACCTGATAGTGTTATCTTTCTTTTTTTCATATGCTTCTGTAATGAAAAGATTATGTGTATCTTTCAAAATAAGCATAACATTTACACTAACATTGTGTGAATAGGGTGAAAAAACTTTTACAAAGCCAGGATTCTGCAACAATAACTGGCAGACATTTTACAGTTTTACCGTGGTTATAGCCAGCTCTTCTGCAACAAAGGGGAGTTTCAATTACTCTGGGGCACCAGGCACAGATTGAAACTCATATTTCCTTATCTATTTAAAGTTGCTCAAATAAGCATAAAGCAGTGGTGCAATCAGAGAAGCTATTTCCATTAATCTTTATTTAGATTTTTTAAAAAAACAGGCCATAAAGTTAGTTTATAGGGATGATCTTTCTTTGCATGCAATCACAATGCATACAATACCTGTGGGTTTACCCAGGCAGTATTCCCACTGAATCTATGGGGATTTTTTTCCTGATTATAGAGCACAGAGTAATTTCCAGTATTTTGTATTAGTTATCTCTGAGATAAGTATTGCCAGTACTGGAGCAACTTTAAACAGAGAAGCAAGACTATAGTAGCTATTGCCTAAATTCTGCTAGCTATGACATTTTAGAAGTCCAGCACCAGCAGTTATTAAGGTCCCTGGGCACATGCTAGGGCAACACAGCTTTTGATATTCTACATTTAATTAGAACTTTAGCTGAAATATATTGAGACAATAGTTCGGATAAAAGGTCTCCCTCCCCTTCATTTAAAAGAAATTATACTCTCCAACACACATGTGAGAAAATTATATTGTTGCAAGTTCTAATTAGGAAAAAAATAGAATAACCATCCAATTACCTCACAAGTACTCCTGTAAGTTACTCATACAAAGCACACGAATGCCGTATCTTTGTTACAAATAGTACAGACATGCATTTATTCCCAGTATCCTGGCAATTGCAGCAGATGATGTAACACATATAAAGCAGACTGCTAAGAGGACGGACTCATTTGGTTGGTTTACCTGGAAACAGGAAAAAATGTACTAACCCAAGATACTCCCATTAACTTCAGCAGGCTTTGGATCAGGCTCTACTTGCCTGCCTAATTAGGGCTCTTCTGCCTTCCTGGCAGCGAATTTCCAATTGGCCACTCTGCCAAGAGCTCTCCTACTTGCTGCTGACTCTACTACTCCCCATCCCCAAGGAGCTGGGGGTTCTACAGCACAGAAACCAAATACATCCTTTACTAAACTGCCAAAACATATATGAATCCAAATGTGCAATCCAAAATTTGGTTCAGCTTTAACAGTATTTCCTTTGTCATATGGAAATTATTTCATGTTCGAGTCCAAGGAAAATACAGATATCCCAAAATCTTACTCTGAAGTCCAGCTTTTAGCACTTTGAAGTAAGCTACAAGACTCGAAAGCATTGGCATTACCAGCTTTTTTATCCAATGGGGTTTAATTGCCATCTAGTGGGAATAATGTGCAACTCTGTCTCTCAACTTTTCTCATGGTACAGCCTTTCACAGAGAAGTCCTGCCCTCTCCATCCCAGAAGAACTTGTATATTTGCAGGACGTAACTACCCAGAAGGTGTTTTCACTGGCTCGACTTACCTGGAGATACACTCATTTTTTCTGGGCCAGGGGATGTCTATCAAAACAAAGTGGTGGTGAAGCCCTTTTGTCCTCAAAGGCAAAGCTATACCTAATCAGAATAAGCCTCACACTTTTCTGAGGTCTGAGAAACAAGCTAGTCCTCTATGCCATTCCCAACGTGAGGTTTTCAAAACTCTGGAAAGACTTAAACTAAAATACCCAAAGCCTAGACTAAGGCACTGGTAAGAAGATACTGCAATGCTTGGGAATCAACCTTAAATCCCAAGTATTTATAGGGAAAGAAAAAACACAATTTTTCACTTATAGGTTATTAAATCCTTAGGACTAACTCAACAAGTAGGCTAAACCTAATTTACAAACATATAATCAAAAATCTTTTCTTATTTTTGAAGTGTAAAGCACTGAGCCCACCAGCAAATTCATTAAGCAAAAGCAATTTCCATTTATAAGAGCTTAGATTCAGCTTTCCAAATACCTCATTTCTATTCTTCCAATTAGTATGCCACATACGGAAGATATTATACCAGCTACCCTTCACCTTTTGTCCTCAAAGCTATGAGAAGGACCAAGTGTTCCTTATTTCCTGATGAATCCTTAATTACCTGCAATATGACATATTCCTCCTTTTTTCTTTTTGATCTCCTAAAATCTAAAAGGCAAGCCAACAAGGCACAATGTCTTACTTTGACCCTTTCATTTCATATATTTCCCAGTAACCAACTTTAAATAATAAACACTTGCAAATGCATAGTATCTATCTGCATTTCCTTTCAGTCTATCAGGTTCTTCACAGACCTGGTAGTCTCTCTGTTAATGGTCCAGCTAGATTCGTGTTCAGGACCAGTTATTCCTCAAAGGGCAACAGAAATGTGCCAGACAGCAAACTGCTGTCTGCCCAGTATGGTGTCAGACCCATCAGACCCCAGGCAACCAAGTGGTCATCAGGCACTACAGCATGATCAGCATTGAGTTCGTGACATGACTTCAGGTCTCAAATGCCATGTGTTAACATAGGCATCACAGGCTGACACATACAGGAAGGGAGAAACAAGGAACTGCTGGAGTCATCAAATGTACCTGTGCCTAATCCCCACTCTGAGAACGTTCCAGTACCATATCACTCCTGATAATAGCAAAGTATGTCAAATGATATTTTTTATCTAACAAACCCTACAAAATGCATATGCCTTTTCATTTAGCATCCTATCTTACATATACACAAGTTGTCAGGTAAACCAAAGACAAGATGCCTACTTGCAAAAAATAGCCAAACTAGATGTGGCCCTTAGCTGTCAGCCTGGAGTTCCCATGTTAATGGGCCTTAATTGGGGCTGGATTAGCATTTAAAATACACTTTTTGTGTAAATTTGGAATTATGAAGTTACTATCTGGTCTATGCTGGCAAAGAACCCTTGCATAAAGTTGACAAAGGTCACATTGGTCAATACTACTCTACATCTATCAGGATTATCAAATGCTACTTTATACTTAGGACAGTGGAGACAATGACACCAGTAAGAGTGCCGCTCTGAAGGGCCTCTTTGCTCCAGAGTGGCTTTACTAAAGCAGAACAAAAATGCAGCTTCAGTGCATGAGTTGGGTCTGCATTTTGCTTAGGTAGTATTGTGGTATGCATCTGCATGCTGTACCTAGAAAGTGTAAGAATAGCATAAACCTATTAATTTCCTTTTTATTTTTATGCTCTAACCCACTTCAGAATAGGATGGCACCAAAGCAGCTCAGGCAGTTTCCCAGTAAGTGTGTTTAAGAGCTAGGTAAGTTGGTTACATCAGTGGCCTTGACTGGCAGAGACTGTCTCCTCAGACACATTTTTCTAATTGCAATTAACTCAGAAGTCCTGTGTGTTACACCGTCATACTTTATAGTACATGGCAAGTGAGGACAAAAAGAACATGACCTGCTGATAAAACAATAACCTTATTGAAAGCAGTTCATTATCCCCAAATGATCTGACCTTATTTGTTAATACTGCCTTTCTATTTCAGGCTCCTGAACGTTCAGCTACAAGAAAAGCCCAATCACATGCTCAAATCCATGTCAAAGTACAAGAACAGTTTATAACTCAACACTTTCTGAATTATTATGTCCTTGGGATATGGAGTTACTGCTACAGTCAGTCATTTTTATTTCTCATGTAGCCATGATTCCATGTGGAAACAACAGAGTTATCTCCTCTCCACCAAGACAGTGAGCTTCCATGTGCTACGTGTCATCCCCTGGTATCTCAGCTTTCCCTGGACTTCAGTGCTACAGTTGAAAAAAAAATGGAGAGACAGGAGTGGCCTGTTGCATAAGGTATGCTCAGCTCCCCACAAGACTGGCAAACATTAAGGAGGCACCAGGCACCGATTACTAGAGCAATTTTCTGAACAATTGCTCCATAATGCTGTCTGGGTCAAGCCTCACCAGCTACAAGGAAGCTATCAACAGAGACTTTGCAAGCTGTTATTGCTGGGCTAATTCACTACATTTAGAAGCAATATGACCATCTTACACCTAAGTGAATGATTAAAGGTGCTCAAAGTATCCAAACAGCCAGACATTTTGTGACAATCTGCTAATAGTCAATAACATTCTCAAATAAAACCATCTCATATATCAATGTCAATATTAGTTTAATTATTTACTGTGTTCATAGAGACTAACTTTATACCACACAAACCAAACTGAAAAGCGGTAAGTACTGCAGTTTTGGGGGGTTTTTTTCTGAAACATGGTTAATAAAATAGTAATAATGTATCAGAAAAACACAGACGCAAAATAATAATTATCCTTCGCACTTGAATAGCACGTTTCATCTGAAAAACACAAGGTACTTGAAAGACTAAAATTAATTCTAATTAAACCTCGCAGCATCCTATGCTGTTGTATGACATTTACAGAGTGGTAGGTGAGACTCAGAGGTTTGGTAAGTTGCACAGGATGATACAGTTTGTCATTGGTGGAGGCCGACCAAAAATTAAGATCCTGGCTTCAAGTTCAATTTAACTGCTAGGCTACCCTTCCTCTTCTGTCCAGCACCAGATTTTCTGCTACAGTAAAATGACAGATGAGGCAAAGGGAAGAGCAACCTATTTATCTTCCAAAATTGTGAGATTTAATGACGAGCTAAATTGTTTTAATAACTGACTATTTTCTTCAGGCTCTATATATGCTTCTTCATTCTCCATTTTTTCATCTCATACTCAGTCGAAGCATGTTGAATCAAGCACTGTGAGGATAGAAATTACCTCTGGAAGGAAAAGGTTTTTTCTGTCTGCATAAAATGCGTTTTCCAAATCTAGACAGATTTCAAAATACATACTAACAGCAGCAGCCATCACAAGTAGTGCTTTCCATTAGAAATACTTGTTAAAACACAGACATTTAACTAACTGTATTTTAATGAGACTTTTAATTATTATTCCATTCTCAGGAAAGAAAGAGGGAAACTGAAGAATCCAGACAAGACAAAAGATAGTGGGAGATGAAAAAGAAAGAAGGTGCCGATCAAGTAATTGCTTAGACTAAAGATAAACACTTTATAAAGCATTAGAATAGCATTTCACATTACAACAGATATAACATCTGCAAAAGAGAAGATTTTTTTGGTCTTTTTTCTTAGTTTATAGCTATTTAAACTATAAGGTAGAAAAAAGTGCCTTTTTCAACTGGTGAATCTTGTTAAATATCCCTCAACTCTATTATTTGAAAAATATCAGTAAACTTAATAATCACAGCAATTATTTGCAGGTCATCAAGGAAGAGATTTCATCTGCAAGAACCAACCATTCATCAATGGAATTCAAAATGTCATTGATTTTCATTAAAAATAGGATACATAATGTGGACATTTGGGAAATGGGGAGAAAACTATTACGAACTCCCAAAGAAAATTCAATTTACACGATCCCATATCCTACATAATTCCCACTGGCCAAACAACTGAAGCTGACATCATTTACATGCAGTTTAACACTATTGATCCTTTCTACGTGAAGGAGAGCAGGACAGAAAATTACAAATCTGATTGTAACCACTCATAAAAGGACAAGATCAAGGAAATTACGATAGACAGGACAAATCCTTATGCTTAAAATTATTAAAATACATGACACAGAATTAAGTCTATTTAAAAGTGTGTCCGCTGAATTCACCCATTTTTTCATAGAAAAACTACATATTCTGATGAGTAGAAAACCATCTATTGTTTTTTGTGTCACAGTATTTAAAAATCTGGTCTATAATAAGTAATTTCTGGAACTCAAATATGCAGAATGAGATACAGATCACAAGATAGCTATGGCTGGAAGGGACTTTTGGAGGCCCCTAGTCCAACCCCCTTGCTCAGCACTTTTGGGGTTTGGGATTCTTCTTCCTTTTGTCTCTTTTTCTTAGGAAATTTTCCCCACTTTTGTTCCTAAGAAGTGATAATGGGTGAGTACTTGAGAAAGACAAAAGAACTGACCCAAAGGTGGGTGCGGCTAGTTAGCTCTGAGGGCCAGAGATACCGCAGGAATTGGGGCTAGGGGGAAAGAAGCTAAGCACAGCCCCTACAGGCTTGGGTTTGGGACATTTCAGAGGGGAGAGAGGCAGCGGGAGCTCCAGGGAGACTCTGCCATCACCGCAGGCTTCTGTCTCCTGCTGCGGCTTCTATCGTGAGTAGAGCTTTGCTCATGGTGGCCGTTGCACTGGGACCTATCTAACACCCTGCTCCACCAAACAAAGGACCCTCCACCATCTGCTCCAGTGTCTTGGGGGAAGAAACCTGGGATCCCCGAGCTCTTCCCCCTTCCCAGGGAGCCAGCCTCTCCCGGTCGTGTTTCGGGGGTCAGCCCTGCCTGCTGCAACACCCCACAGCTTCCAGCCTCAGCTGCCGAGCCTCTGACACACCTCACCTACCACTCTGGGACCTCGCTCATCCCTGCTTCCCAGCTCGCTACCCTGAGGTTCCTGTTACAGCTCCCTTTACTATCCAGAGAGGGCACTGGGACCGGCTGTCCCTGGGGGCTCTCAGAGGAATCCCCTTGTCCATCCCTTCCTGCGGGCTGCGGCTGCCGTTGTGCCCGCGGCCGGAGCCGCCACAGCGCCCCTGCAGCCGAGGGGAGTCATCGCACCCTCCCTGCGCACCGGGAGCACCAGTGTCCCTGCCGGCTGTGACCGTGACTGCACCAAAGGGGAATGGCCAACAGAGCGGGAAGGGACTGTCCATCTGGAGCACCAGCGCCCCTGCCGGCTGTGACCGTGACTGCACCAAAGGGGAATGGCCAACAGAGCGGGAAGAGACTGTCCATCTGGAACACCAGCGCCCCTGCAGCTGTGACCGTGACTGCACCAAAGGGGAATTGCCAACAGAGCGGGGAGAGACTGTCCATCTGGAGCACCAGCGCCCCTGCCGGCTGTGACTCTGACTGCACCAAAGGGAATTGCCAACAGAGCGGGGAGAGACTGTCCCTGGGTTTGTCTGTTCTTATTTGTCGTTGTTACCATTGTTGTTGTTTGTCTGTCCCATTATATAGATAAACATATTAGTGAAGAACTGTTGTTCCTTTTTCTCATATCATTGCCTGAAAGCCCCTTAATTTCAAAATTATACTAATTTGGAGGGAAGGAGGTTACATTTCCTATTCTAAGGGAGGCTCCTGCCTTCCTTAGCAGATACCTGTCTTTGAAACCAGGACAAGCAGAAAGGGAGCTACAGCATATTGGTCAAGGCTCAGTTTTTGAACACCCCAAGAGCAATGACTGGCCATCTCTTTGGGGAGCCTGTTCTAGTGTTAGACCACCAACCTACTGAAAAAAAAAATCTCTCGTATGTGGTTGAAACATCTCTTGTTACAATATGTGGCCATTGACCTTCTTTTTTGTTGCATGCCTCTGAGTAGAAAGAATGGAGACTTATTAAACAATTCCTTACTGAGCCTCCTTTTTCACAATGACATGACTAGTGTTTGGTATCTGAACTCCCGGATCTTGCCCATATAACCCACAAGAGAAAGGATGTTTATTTTTTCCTTTCTTCCTAGGTTTTTTCGAGTTGAAGACTAGTTATTTCATGGGGCTTATGAGAAAACTGTAGTCAATTAAACTGAATAGCTGGAATCACCAAGAGAAAAACCTTAGCATGCATTCTGGAATGAACAAGTAAACTAATGCACACAAAACCCAGATGGCAAAGTACTGCACCAATAAGTGGTCACTAATATCAAATGCCTTGTTGCTACAGAGCCCTCAATTACTACCCAGACCATCATATAGAATTTCATTCTTTGCTGTTATTGTTTGGGTTCCAGGTACATGAGGTATAGAGAAAAACTGTGGAAGAACTCTGTGTTGGGATGCAGGGGAGGTGAGAGATGAAAGCTGCTATATTGCAGTAGCAGATCACCTTGCCTCACATTTACCAATGTTTTCCTGAGGAAAACGTCTTTCAGATGAACTTCTACTTCCTAATTTAGCAATAAAAACTTCCTCTTTCTTTTACTCTACCAGAAATGTTTCCTGTTTAAAATATATTTTGCAATGTTGTCAAGTCTTTACATCAAGGGGGAGGAGGGCAGGGATGTATTTACTTTTTAAGTGTAGAGTTTTTAACGGAAATGGTAGTGTTATGATGGTACAGGACAGCATAAGAAGTAGGATAGGATATCATTCTACAAAGGTGAGAAAATTACTTGTGTGCTGCTTGCGCTTGCTACACCTGACCACTTGCATGACAGAGCTAATCTTATATAATAAGCAGACACTCATTTTATGAGAGTTCTGCTTTTACAATCCTCAGTTTCTCAGAGTCTATAATCTAATTTTTATTCACTTCAATCTACAAAATAATTGAAACTTCCACACACTGGTTTTCGGTTTGGTTTAGTTTGGGTTTTTTAATGGAGAGACAAGGAAAAAGAAGCACAAAAATTGAGTTAATTCCACTTGAAAAATCCTAGTTTCACTGACCAACGTGTCTGAGAGAAATCAAGATACAAAAAAGTTTTTTTGTCTTTGTTATGGTTTTAGGAGTAGAGAGAGGGTTATAAAAATGGCTCTTGTGAGAAGTTTCTAGAATTTTTCACCATTTCTAGTAAAGCTAATCTCAGATGGCTCTGAGGATGATAGACATGCCACTGGCCATGTTTGAGCTAATTAGAAAAGTTGGTTACGCTTCTGTGATGACATATTTAAGGAAAAATCAAAACAAAATGTTTGTTTTTAGTCAGAAAAGGAGGAGGATGTGAGAACATGTGAGGGAAACAACATGGAGGCACCAAGGTCAGTGGGGAAGGAGGGAGAGGAGGTGATCCAGGCTCTGGAGCTGAGATTCCTCTGCAGGCCGTGGTGAGCCCATGGTGAGGCGGGGTGTCCCCCCTGCAGTCCATGGGGGTCCATGAGGGATGCAGAGATCCACCCGCAGTCCATGGGTGAGGTGCCAACACTGGAGCGGGAGATGTCGGAAGCCGCAGCAGCCATGGATGCCAGAAGAAACCGCAGGAGCTGTAAATGCCAGGAGAAGCCGTAGCAGGTGCAGCCCAGTGAGAGACAGAGACTGAGATAAAAGTCCCGCAGTTTGTGAAGGAGGTGACCACGCTGGAGCGGGTGGATGTTGGAGGAAACTGCAGTCCAGGTGGGAGACCCGGTTAGAGAGAGAGGGGCCCCCTGCTCCCATGCTGGAGCAGTTTGTCCTTGGAGGACTGCACCCCGTGGACGAGTAAAACCCACGCCATAGAAGTTCACAGGGAACTGTCTCTCGTAAGTGAGACCCCATAGCAAATGCAAAAGAAAAAACTCCTCTCCCTAAGCAGGGGAAGAAGATCCTGGAAATGGACTGACCTGAAAAAACCCCACACCCTGCCCCCCTTACACTGTTAGTGGGAGGGAGGAATGGGGAGTGAAAAGAAGGGTGTTTTTTAAAGGTTTAGTTTATTTCTCATATCCTCCTTCTAACTCAGGTAGTAATAAATTTCTCTTTGCAACTTAAGTTAAACCTAGTTTGTCCTTAGAGCGTTTTCTCCCAGTTCCTTATCTCAACTCATGGACCCTTAAGTTAATTCCCTAAAGTTTTTTTTCCCCTCTCCTTCCCTCCTCTGCCCAGCTGTGGCGGGGGGGGAACGAGTGAGCAGCTGCCGTGAGTGCCTGGCACTTAGCCAGGGTCAAACCACGACAGTCTTTTCAATGTCAAAACTGAGGAGATCAGAAAGCAAATAGTGTGATAGGTTTCAGTTTTGCCACAAGGGCCTGCTCTATTACTTTCTGTGTAGCCATTAACCTCTGAAGTAACAGATGGGCATGTTGATCGTTTAATTAGAGCAACACAAGAAGAATAACTCTATGGTTAGCACAGAGCATTGAAAGGCAAAGAGAAAAGTTCCTATTCATGCCTGATACATCAACAGTCTGTAAGAATCACAGGTACATTTCATCAGTGTGAAGCTAAGATCTACAGAAGTATCCTGCCCAAGACATCTGAACTCTCAGAAATACGAAGCACCAATAGTTCCTGTGAAGAAGACTGTGTTCCCGATTGTCCATCATGGTCGTCATCATCATCCAAAGCTAGGCACTCAAATTTTCAAGATTTACTTTGCAAATACAAAGGCCTCAGTCTTTAGGACTCAAAAGTTGTGTTTGAAATGTTTACGTGACTTTCCAGTTGATTTAATGTCACTGTAATGCTAAGATGCAAAATATGTGATAGGATCAGAGGCCGTTGGCTAAGTAATCCAGCAATACAGGTAAACATGCTTCCTATAAAGACCTACTTGGCTCTCAGATGCTTTCAGATGAAAGAAAAAAAACCTCATGATAATGTTATGAAATAAATTAACCAAAGGCTCCCTACAATAGGCATTTACAGATTCTATTTATGAAACAATACAATGTGAGCCCCCAGGAATACACATAAGAGAGCAAGGTATATATTTATATATATCACAAGTGTGCAGCTTACAATATTGTGCAAGAAAACTATTTAAGTGGTTTTGATCTTTGTGCTGGTTTGGGCTGGAGTAGAGTTAATTTTCTTCACAGTGGCTGGTATGGGCCTATGTGTTGCATTTGTGCTGAACACAGCGTTGACAATATAGAGATGTTTTTGTTATTGCTGAGCAGGGCTTACACAGAGCCAAGGCCTTTTCTGATTTTTGTACTGGTGTACTGGCAAGGACCTTGGGGGTGCATGGGAGGCTGGGAGGAGACACAGCTGGGAGAGGTGACCCAAACTGACCAAAGGGATATTCCAGACCATCCGACATCATGTGTATACACGACTCAGTGTATAAAGTCGGGGAAGAAGCAGGAAAGCGGGATGTCTGGAGTAATGGCATTTGTCTTCCCAACTCACCATTATACAAGATGGGACCCTGCTCTCCTGGAGATGGCTGAACACCTGTCTGCCCACGGGAAGCAGTCAATTAATTCTTTGTTTTGCTTTGCTTTTGTGTGCAGTTTTTGCTTTCCCTATTAAACTGTCTTTACGTCAACCCACAAGTTTTCCAGCTTCTACTATTCCAATACTCTCTTCAGATCCCACTGCTAGGGGAGTGACTGACTGGCTGCATGGGGCTTGGTTGCTGGCTGGGGTTAAACCACAAAAACCTTCTCATTTAACTCTTAGCATTTTGCAAACAACCACAGATCATCTATTACCAGTTGCTTTTGTACCAGTTTCCACTTTCTTATTGTGTTAAACACGGTTTATTTAGTGTATTTGTTACAGATATACTAACCTTAGTTCAATGAGGTCTCAAAAACTCTTGTAGTATCCAACACTGAGTTGTTGCTCAGCCCTTCACACACCTACACACTCCATGGCCAAGTGTGTCCCATTTCTGCTGGAGGGTGCAGTGGAGCAGGTGGATAGAGAGAGAGAGTTACTGAAAGAGCCCAACAAGGTTTTTTTTCCAAGCCACCATGGTGTTTAAAAATAACAGTGCTGCTTAGAGGACAAAAAGCAAAAGGTGGAATAGAAGGAAGTGAAGACAAAGCTCCACTAACAAAATGCTCAGGATTTGAAAAAAGAATCACCCTGTCCAGGCTGCTTGGATAGGAGATCTCCCTTTCTTTATAGGCCTAGACTCTTACTGTTCTTTTTTTAATTCAGTGACAATGCAAAAAGACTTTTTGCTGGAGTTGCATTAGCGGAAGTAGATTTGGTTTGGAGATTTTTAAAATGAAAACCATTTGTGGCCCATGAAGATATCCAACAGCTGGTTTCTTTTTCAGCTTTTCTTAAAACCAGAT
This sequence comes from Pomatostomus ruficeps, assembly GCA_013400735.1. Taxonomy (NCBI): domain Eukaryota; kingdom Metazoa; phylum Chordata; class Aves; order Passeriformes; family Timaliidae; genus Pomatostomus; species Pomatostomus ruficeps. The sequence continues at coordinate 111,097 of VYZT01038288.1, read as the reverse complement.
TTTGCAACATAAGAGGATATCTCAGAATAAATAACGCAAACTCTAGTGTAGGGTTAGAGCACCCAGACACTGCAGCAACAAAGAACTCACTGTTGAAAAGCTTCCATTAGATTCCAAGAATTAGCTAACTAATATTACCATTTTGCTTTCAAATGGCTGGTCTCACAGATCTGCTCTCCATACTTCCCAACATAGCAACACTTTTCTTCAGAAAGTTCAAGTTTCTGACAATTTATTTCTTCGCTGACCACAAGTCTGTCCAACTCTCCAGTCTTGTCAGCATTTCACCTCAGAAGATGCACCAAACTGTTACCACCCTAGAACTATTTCAGTTCTGGAGTTCAGAACACACTGGAATCCACGGTCCACATGGGTCTTTTTAGACTCCCATCTTTGCTCACATCCTCTCCACTAGAAGTTATATGCAATTTCCACATAAGATGGTAAGTTCTTGCCTAATTCATCAGGTGACTCACTGGGAATTTATTAGCGCTTTTCTGATACCAAGTTGCAAATATTACCAGGTGCAAGAAAAAATTGCTAGAGCACTAGGCATTAGGCTTAGTTTCACATTTAAGATATATCTGGGATTACAAACTCAGAACCATCTTGTTGATCTCACTCAGAAAGCTCATTCTCAGATCCTAGAGCAGGCTTACCAGATTGGACCTTGAATAAGATATATCTGAAAATAAACAAATATGGTACTGCTGCTGACCCTTCTATCCCATCAGTCCAGTGCACTGAAAATTTATCTGCAATGTAAGACATCTGGCACATGTACCCCAGCCTGTGTGAGGACCTGAGCTAGATATACCTTTAAAGGCATAAGCTCCATTACATTCCACTGCACACTCACAATATGATGCTCACAATATGACGTGCAAGAAACAGAGAATGAACCCTTAGACAGTGGTTGCAGTACTAAATTGTAAAGAACAGCAAACTGAACAACTTCAGTAAAAGAAACCAGCAGTGCCAGTGTGTCCTTGACAAGCTAGCCAGGAGAGCACTGCTGAGCACATTGCTCTTGCAAAATCATCTGCCCCTTTCACAGGGTGAAGGCCTTAATGTGTAGGGCAGGGTTATGGGGTTTCCAGCACAGGCAGTGTAGGAGGAGGCTGTCATAATTTATGGTTATGCACAGGACCACAGGTGTGCAGAGGGCCTTTCAACAGCTGTCCATACAGGTTGCACATCACATCACAGGCCAGGCACCCTGTCTGACGCGCTGCAGCAGCCCTTCATGACTGCAGCAAATCAGAGCTGCCATGCAGAACCTGTGGAGCATAACGAAGCATATCATGGGCAACAGTCCCCAGTTACACATATAATGACAGAGTAATTTTTGTGGACTTCATTCCAAGATTCTGAAAACTCTGAATTAGGTTCAATCCATGTGAGATAAACCAACTCCTGGATAGGAATTTCTATTCCAAGCATTCCAACTCTGTCTGCGCTGCCTGTGTAACATAAGTTCACTGGTCATGCCTCGTCATCTAAAAGCAGCTGATGGTTAAATATCTAGGATATAGAATATCAGAATGGATCCTGTCATTCCAAAATGTTGCCACTTGTCCTCTTCATCTCTGTTCTGCTAGTTGTTTTTTGGCCCAGAACAGAAGTGAACAGAAGTTTAAACAAAAGCAGATGATTTGAGAATTTTCAGGAGAAACCAGTCCTATGTGGAGTATACATGTGTTAATGAGTACCAGAGTGATTTTCTTTATCCTTGGAGGCATAGGAGAAAATGAGTTTTTGTTTTCTTCTAGTGCCGGCCTCCCTGATTCATGTTACCTTTTCACCCCAGTTAACATTCTTGTTGCAAGGAGCACACAAAAATCAAAGAAACAACCATGTACAACTAGGACTAGTGCCCTGTTTTACAACACAAAGCAGACAGCTGTAGGCATTCTTCAGAAATTGAAAAGCTAGCAAAAAAAGGGTGTGTTGGGGTATATGGATTTTAATTTCATAATTACCCTGTTATTTAAAGCTAATGAATAATTACTACAGCAACCTTGCTGTCATCCAGTATACACCTACTCACCCACAGCTCAAGATGAAACCAGAGAATCACATATGGGGCTCCAATCCTCCAAATACATCTTATTGAGTTTAACGTTTGGTTTGCAAGCATCTCATGGCATTACTCTCCATTTACCAAATCTGATCCTTCAATAACATTCATTGGTCTCAAAAAGTTTCATATCCAAAATCACATCGTGGGTGTTACATCTCAAAATTCTTGACATTCATGTTTACATTCATGTTTCAATTCCTCCTTGGAATTACTTCTAGCATTTAAAACTTTTTATGTACTGAACTCTCCCTCAGAGGTGCTGCTGACAAGGAAAGAACAAACTCATACCCCTTCATGTAGTACATGTGATCCACAGTAACTGAGGAATCCCAAAAGTGAAAGTAAATCCAAGCAAGCTGTGATGAAAACTTTTGCAACTCTTACAACACTAGAACTTCGAAAAATTAAGGCACTAGAGGTCTATATTCTCCTCTGCAAATCCTACAATAGGGCCAGTACTAAGAAAGTTAAAATGGCTCTCCTATAAGCAAGCTTTATCTGCATTTGCTTTATGTAAAACAGATTTTCTGACTACTGTGGGCTCCTGTACAGGAATTAGAGCAAAAACAATGTTTGAAGAAAAAAAAAGATAGAAAATACTAACCTCAGATATGCTTTCCCCATATTATCCCCTCTCCAAGGAAAATACAGAAGGGAGGCTGATTCTGGTAAAGAGTAGTGCAAAAGCAGATGAAATCCCACTATGACTCTGGGTTACCAGGAAGGAATAAATACTGTATTACCCTAATGGAAAGCAGGTAGACTTTGTTCAGCTGATTATCAACACTGAAATCACTGTTTTATACACCACATAAAACAGAAATAGGCCTGTTCTAGGCAGACGTGAGGTTTTTTAAGGGGAAGGGCTGGGTTTTTGTTTCAGGTTGGTTGGTTTGTTTGCTTGTTTGAAAAACAACCATGGAAGAGTGCAGGAAAAGAATGCAAGCTGTCTCACACAGCAAAGTACTGACCCTAGCTCACTTCTGAGTAGAGGGGAAAGAATGTGTCCTATGTCTCTCTTGTCAGAAGAGAGGAATACGCCAGCCCTTCTCTTACCAGCAGAGGAAGAGATGCAGAGAGACATAGTAAGGAGCAGAACCCAGCATACGGACTTAAATTCACCCCATCTTTTATGGTTTCTGTCATCACAATTTCAGAGTTCTGGCAAAATATGCCTATTTGTGCATTATCACACAAGATAATTAGGGTGATCTAATTGTTATTACCACTAAAATTGAAATGTGGATATTAACTGGGACTACCTATACTGTAAAAGAATTTAGGACTAATTTCTAACACCCACCACTTAAAATCTCTGTTCACTACTCATCCTTCTTCTCATCAATACTGTTTTGATGACACTTTTCAGCTAGAGTTACTGTCTGTTGGTATAATGTAAAAGAAAAGTGATCCCCTATATATACAATGTACCAACATAAAGCAGAGTCAGTTAAAAGATATAAGATTATATTGTTTTCTTGGTCAATCTCAAAAGTATTTTGTTATTTCTAATGTAACAAGCTCTTACAGAAGAGTTGCACAAAATAGCCATTACTGACCTCACAGCAGCCTGCATGACCTGCAGGTCATCGTTTCCAAGATGGTTTGCTCATTTTTAGCAATCTTTCTAGGATCGCCTTGATACAGATGTCAAATTTGACACAAAAAATAATAACATATGAACCCCATTTTAATGCTGAGAAAGAGACCCGAGAAGATTTCCAGTGACCAGGAAGAGAACAAACAAAAATTGTGCAAAGTTCCTGGATTACATTACTACCATTAAAACAATTCCCTTTAACAACCAAATGTAGATCCAAACCTCCTCAGTTTTATTTCTGTAACAAGGTGAAGTACAGGCTAAATGCATGTAAACGTTTGCCATCTTTGGAACTAAAACATTAAGCATGATTTGCTTTGGACATTGAATTTAATTGGTTCTCATACAACCTCAGTCATAAGAAAACCTTACCCTCCGAATGTATTTCTTATCTGAAAGGTAAACTTATTATTATTTTAAACACCAGAAGTACATTTGGCCCTAAACAGAGTACATGAAGAGATGAAATATATGCATAATGTTAAGTCAACTGTCTGTTGAAACCTTTATTTTCTTAACTCTGTGTTAAGGAGTTAAGTTCTCCAAAATAACCTGGCTGTTCATTGCTTTGCAGCTCGGAGCCCCAGGACAGGATCAGCCAGAATCAATTGGACAGACACAAGCCTAAACCGCTAAGGAATGATATGTATATGGTATTTCCAGAATGTATAGCAATAATCCCAAGTGGAAACATTTGTTCTAGCTGTCCTCCCTTGACAGCTTCATAAAGGGCATGAGCTGTCATCAGTTCTCAGTTATACAGACTAAAATAAACCAAACCCCCTTTGTTGATAAGAACCCAGCAACTGAAAGTTCAGGAAAGTATTGAAGTCCCACTCCTTTAAGTGATATCACTTGTGATACGCTGAGGATGGCAGACGGATGCTAGCACAGAGATAGGCAAGAAGTCAGCCTAAGCTGAGCAACTTCACAAGGAAGCAGCACAAAAGCACGAAAACTGCCAGGTAGGTGTTGGACACTGCTCTAGTCAGGCTTTCTGGGTCACAGAACAGAAATTAATTCTTATGAACACAGCAGAATACATAGGCCACCAAAAAACACACAGGAGGAGAGATCAGGGTACTTCCTTAGGGGAACACAGTGAGGTAAGTTTACCACTCCAAGCTGTTTCACTTTTCAGAGAGAGAACAGTAAAATAAGTCATTATTGGGGTGGACACTTTCTATTCTTGGCCCCCTTTTAGGACTGCTTTTCCCCCTTGTCTAGGTATCATGCAGATGAGCAACAGGTCCAAATAAGAGACTGTCACACCACAGAGCTTCTCTGCTGGGTTCTGTGCTACCTCTTCCTTCGGAACTGTTGCAAAAAAATGCTTGTTGCTCTACAAGAGGATAGTGGAGTAAAACAAGAAAGGCCCTGACAGTTGTCCTACTGTGGCCTTCAGGAGGGGAAACACTATGCAACTCTTCATATGCAACCTGATTTATGTTAGTCCCCCACAGGGTTTTACCACCTCCTTCACCCTTCCATGTCAGGAAGAGGACGGAAATTATGAAGAAAAGAAAAATGAATGTAAGTCACAAAGACACCAAGAGGGCCTTTTCCATTAAAAGGGATGGAGGAGGAGGAAGAACAGCCTGGGGGTGTAAGGAGCAGTCCAGAGCTAGTTTACAGGGGAAGAAAGGTGAACTAAATAGGGAGAGTCAGAGCATGGATACCACTGACCATCAAATGCCTCTTTGAGGTGCTCTCAGGAATAAAACAGCACTGGTATGTGTCACTTACAGCACACACTTGACTACCTTGCTTCCACTTGTTTTGGGCATTGACACCCTTTTGCATGCGTGCTTCTCCGAGTTGGTTGACTTATACACTAGGCTTCTCCTGAGATACCCTGTGGAAACATGGGGAAAGAGAGGTAAAGAAAGACCAGGCAACTGAAGACAGTGATTGTGCATCACAAGCTCTGGTTCTCCATTGATTTACAAGGAAAAAAATACAGTTGGATAGCGCAAACATTGCTGAATCTTTGCTATTAAATGAAACTAACTTTCATTATTTCTGCACCTGCCTTGTAATTGTGACAAGCAGGGTAAATGCAAATGTATTCTAGTTAATTTTAGTTTTCTGAAACCACAAGAAAATGAAACAAAATTTGGATTTGGAATAGCTTCCATATTGAAACAAAGCCTTATAACACCTTTTGAAACAGCTATAAAGCTGTTGCTGCATATCAAAACAATGAAAAGACAGTCCAGTGTGTGTTAATGTGGCAGCTTTACAGTACGTTACACCTCTCAGCTATTTTTATAGACTTGTAAGAACTGAATTTCCCAGTTGTTCCATATCCCACAAGGCCCCACTGTCATGAATATAAGTCATTCACACATTCACTGTATGCAAAATGTTAGATACCAAGTGCCCAGGACCAGACTAATTATTCACATAAAGAAAAGTACAATGAACAGCTTCCCTGTGGGTAAACATACAGGTTCAAAATCTATCATTTTCTTCCCTTAGAACACTTCCTTTAATACTCTTCTTTTCAGAAAGGCAGAAGCTCTGACAAACCACAGAAACAGAAAGAATGAAGCAGCCAGTATTTCAGTTTCATAGTATATTGTACAATAACTCAGTACCAAAGAAAGGGTGGGCATTGGAGCTTGGATAAACAGTTCCAGAATGCCAGTAAGTGAAAGGGGCCTGTAACAAGCCGTATGTTTGTACAGTGAGAAAATCCATTATTCAATATCCTCAACAGAATATGCTGGATTTCATAGATTAGGACGTTTTATGAAGTCTTTGTAATGTGCTTCCCTCAGCTCTATTTCTGCCTATCATTAGTTTTCGTTTCCATGGGAGCTCTCCAGACATTAGCCTCAGAAAAGTCACCTGAATTACTGAGAAACAGGGAATAAAATACCTGTAGGGATTTCACAGCTGTGTCCAGAGATTTAAACCATAGTGTACATTATTTTCAGATGGCTCTCATTTTCCAGGCATTTGGTCCACATGGGGTTATCCTGTTCATCTATTGCGTCTTTCAAGAGTCAGTTCCTTGGTCTGTTGGGTTTTTTATTACCTGACAGGAACTTCTATTTATTTCCTAGCACTGAAGCAGAAAATGTCTCATGATTTAATGAGTCTATGGGTAAAAATAATATTAAAATATATGCCATTCTTGTAGATCAAGTAGACTTGTCTCAGTTTAAGATCCTGCATGGTTTATTTAAGCAGATAATAATACATGCCTCAAAAGACATTCAGTAAACCAGAAGAATGCTATTTAAATGACCTGTGGATGGTCCATCAGGGAACATTTAATGCAATTCTGATGATGGAGCACTATTTAATCCATGTTCAGAAACAGACAGAAGAAGATATATAAAAAAATCTACTGGGAAGTCATCCACCACCACTAGTCCTCACCACCATAGAATTGTTGGGTGCCCTATAAATGGAAAGTTTGGTGGCAGCAGAATTTTAGAGTAACAGAGGCCCACGTCATAAAATTGTCTTTTGGAATAGTGCCTTATGATAAAATTCAGAAAAAAAGCTACAGCAAATCTGTAATGAAGATTTTAGCATCCTCTCCCCTTTGAGTAAATAGGAAGCCACCTTCTGACTCACTTGCTCCATCAAACCCTAAGGCTGTAGTGTCTGAAGCACTTGCTCTTCGAAAAGCCAAATAAATTAAGATGACTTTGATAAGTGTGTGACAGGGATAGCAGAAAGTCCTGCAACAGAGGCAGATCTTGAATATCAGACTATTCCTAGAGCACAGGCTAAGGCTTGTGCCATTATCTGAGAAAGCAGAGACACACGAAAAGAAAAGAAATAAAAGGCAGTAGTGGTTGGTGTGAGGGCAGGGAGTTGGAAACTGTAGCAAGAGATGCAGAGAAATTCTTCTGGTATGATGCCAGGCTCCAGTGGAGTATTGGATCAGGACTCAGTTTCTGTACATTCAGCTACTTTTGAGGGTGAGAGAAAATGGTATGGATTATGTGCTGTATTTTGAGCAAGGAGTCCTGGTACTGGTGTGATCAACAAGAACGATCGAAAATTGAAGATAAAACGGAATTTCTCAGGCTTCAGTCGAGATATAAAGACTTCAATTTACAAAGACCAAGAAAGAAAAGGACTCCACCCATTTCCTCAACCTACAGAGCCTAAATACTTAACAAAAACGTGGTCTTATAGAGTATTCCTTTTTAAATGGAAACAATCTACTTTTCTAATTAGTAAATATAAACAAGCCTTCTGCCTTTTACTTTCTTTTTCCTTCCCACCTCCAATCTCATCTTCTACCTCTTTGTGACTGAGGAAAACTTCTCACTTTGCTGGGGCAAAGCCAAAAACTGTTTCTTATTTGCTTGACAAAGGACAGTAGCTGTATCAGGAGTACCTGGAAAAACACGCCAGGAGCTAGGTATGGGACTTAAAGAGAACTTGATCTGCCTCACCTCTTCTGAGCTGTCTTCTGCAAACTTGCCTTGTCAATCTTCCCTGTAAACCCAGCCTGCTCCAGAAGGCTCTTATAGAGCAGCTATGATAAAGACTGAGGAACACTGAGGACAAGGGAATGGATGCCAGCAACTAATTGTTCTTCTGTCTGTGTACTCTATTCCTTTCCCTTTAAGTTAATAGGGAATGGAGCAAACCTTTTTGTAATGAATATAACAAAAGATGATGAGTTGGCCTCAAAGCAGTAATAAAAAAAGAACTCTTATAATAAAAAATGCATTCATATAACTGGGTTTTATTATTTCCCACAGTTTTATTTTAATGTATTACTCAGGGTGTGGAGATGAAGGTGTGATTCAGAGCAATAATGGGACTTTAAAAGCTTGAGCCACAGGGGTGGGCTAGGTCCTCTGGCTGCCATTTACAAGAAGCCTCTAGTCAAACAAAACTAATACGCAGGTCCACTTATACTTTGTTCATATAAGATAAAATGCACATAAGGCATGGTGGGTATACTGGGAGGAACAGACAGGAGATATGTATAGGAAGACAAAAAATAGTGTGACTAGAGACTAGCAGAAATGAAAGCAATACTCTTTCTTTATAAGTACTGGTAGTACTTAACATCAGGCCAGAAAGAACACCTAGATACATATTGGTTCTTAGAACTTGCGAAGTATTTAACCATGCCCTTTAGATTTTAGGAGCTGAGCAGCCTGAAATCCTACACCACATGGTGCCATCAGCAATCACTGCTGGGTAACCCAAGGGCCATAGGTAAAGCATGCAGCCATGGCAGCATGCGGGTGTTGGTTTTGGCTCTGGCCTTCCGCACAGACCTGCGATTGCTCCATTGAGAATCACCAGCACTGCAGAAAATTATGCTTGCTCCCTCTCCTTCAAGAGGTCATCTTAGGAACTGTCAGTGAAAAGAAGCAGATGCTGTTTGTGAATTAAAGGAATATATCAAGCCTCAGAAGCAAGTGCAGCATTCAGCCATAACCAATTTAAACAAGATTCTTTGATTTATCACTGGCTTCCCCAAAGCCCAAAAGATTTGCTTTGAGCTCAGCTTGAATGGCCAACAACTCAGGTAGAAAAACACCATTTTGTCTGAGTCGTCAGCAGTTCCCTGAGCTATTCGTAAAACACTACAGGACTTGACTCAACAATTTAAGACTTTCCAGCTGAAAAGATGCCATATGCCACAGTATGGACCATGGTTCCAGTTCAGCAAAGCACTAATGTACATTTCATTAACAGCACGTGCTAAACAATCTGTTGCCCTATAGTTCCACAGGTGATACAATTATCAGTATATCCAACACTAAAACACCATGTAGTGCCGGATTTCTGCACCTCAGTACTTTAGGACTAGCTACTCTTGAATACTGTGGAGCAAGATTTGCCAAGAAAATGAGAATTTGCAGTCATGCTACGTGTATGCCTGTCTGTCCACATCTTCCAAGTTTGAAAGGAGTATGAAGATGGTCAGGAGGCATGTAAGCACATATGCAGAAAGAAGTCACTGAAATTAGGGTGAAAAAGCAACAGCCTTTGCTCTGTTAACATACAGAATACTATTGGAAGATAGATCAGTGAGATTACCAGTAAAGGATGATCTGATCTCTCGATTCTGGTCCTCCCTTCTGTTAGGGGCACAACCTTTCATAGTTTACAAACTCCCCTTCCATTTCCTCACTGTGATGTGCAGACAGCATGTGAATACCAACATCCAGCCAAAACGGTATATTTCCATGAGGTTGATGTGATCACATGAAGGATCATTAGCCAAATGCACACACACACAATAGCCCAGCTACTTCCAACATAATCTTCTTCTCTATTGGCAAGTTGCTCCAGAAAGAAGAAATGTGCTGCCTTGGAGTATCTTCTGCTTCTACTTGCATTTGTGCAGGCTGCTCCCTATTTGGATTGAGGGCCCTCTGCACTCTCAGTAACCCTACAGAGAGGTGCAGCCAGAAAATCTCATTGCACTCTCCCACCTCCTGAATTTCACCAGGCAGCACCCAAAGAACCTAACACCTTTCAAGGGAAAAGGGCAAGCAGGAGAAAAATCTGATGCTATCATCAAAAATGTTTGTGATGATGCACTCCACAGAAAATCCCCTACCCCTGAGATAATACTGTCAAAGCCTAACACAAAGAAAAGGTGTCCTGTGCCTCCTCTTTTTGAAAAAGCCCACCACTGATAACACCAAAGGATAATGTAATACATACAATAAGTCTCCAGGCAGTCTGTAATAGGAAGGAAACATCTGATTTAGAGGTAGGCAACCAAGTCCAGAGAGGTAAGAAATTTATCCTAGATCACATTATGCACCAGTATCTGAGCTTCATTCACTGTTTTCTGGGCTGGTGCACATAGCAGATGTGAGTGAATGGGCTCACTGGCAATCCTACCTACTCATGGTATCCCTGCTCCCATGCAGCTTTTCCTTAAACACAAATCATTCTTACTGGAAAGCACTCACACTCAAACTGACAGTTTAAAAATGGCCACCCAGAACCGACAGAAAACCAATAGTGCTGCAGCACTCTTGCAGTCCATATTCTTCAAGCAGTGTAAGGAAAGAAAGGTCTGGTGGTGCTGGTCTATTGCACTTGAATGGGACAGGTGTATAGCATTATCTACATCTCACTCCTGCTCTGCTTCATGTTTGAGCAAAAAAAGCAACAAAAAAGCTCAAAAGCAACCCAGTCCTTTTTGTCTGAGTGCACCTATACCCTGCAGCAACCAGAAAGGAGGGGTAGGTGGATGACCCAATGTACTTGCGAGAGCCTGTCATCTCTGTCTCAGCAAATTTTGGGGCCCGAGTTTGTCATTAGTGGGGAAGCCAAGCCCGGGTTTAAACTTCCTTGCAGCTCTGTTTTCCCTGTTTACCAGAGAAAATTATTTCATAAAAATTATTCCAGCAGGCTTACAGTGTAGTTTCTGTGAACTCATTTAATAAGTAAGTACTGGAGGGGACATGTGTGAACTCTAAGCACAATGCACTTAAACCAAATATAGCTTTCTGTCTTTAAGACAACTCCTCATCTTGCAGACAGATTTGCTTCTGGACAACAGGGGAATCTACTTTATTTGTGGTTCTCTGTGCAAATATTCATCAATACATTAAGTGAAGAGCATGATACATGTTTAAACTTCGTTATTTTTCTCAAAAATTAAAATGTTGTGCAGATAAAAAGTGATACAATTTCCTTAGTATTCCATGACCGAATAGATGCACCAGCTTATTAACAGAAATGGGAACAGAAAGCTTTTTCGTATTTCAGAGGCTGTCAGAAAACCTAGTGTGCCAAACTGCCTTCCCCATTCTCTGAAATATACAACAAAATAAGGTTCTACTATGGAGCCTCCCCCCCAGGCAGCCCTGTAAAGCACATTGTGTGGCTCCACTGGACACCTCAGGCACAGGAATCTCACCTGTGCAGCACAGGTAAGGAACACACCTGTGCAGGAAAGGTACAGCTGAGACATGACAGCTTTTTATTGAATTCCTCCAATGGAACAGGCCATAGGAGCACACCTTATATCTTCCAGGGAAAGTGAACTGGATAATATAAAGCCTCTCACCCAGGGCACACAGTTCACAGGCCTTTTAAAAAGCCGTTCCTTTCTGTTTCTCTGCTGTTAACACCTTACAGCTGAGTCCCAGTAACTGGCTGTGTAAGCACTTCTAGTCAGTTCTAGGGCAAAATCAAACAAGTTGGTTCAAAACACTGCCAGGTGGCTCAGCTAACTTGTTTTATTTTGTCCTGGAAGACTCGGGAGTGTTCACAGCTCAGGAAAAGGTGAGAGGGTGCTCTAAAATCCTAGATGAATGAAGTTAACTGACATCCTAAGCATTGTCCTTTGAAGGCAAAGCTAAGACAGGGTAAGTTAAGCACCACTGACTTTGCCTTAACACAATCAACTATCAGGAAGACTATATTCCAAAAGGCAGGAGGCAGCAGTGCAACCCATCATGTCTCAGTGGTAAATCATTGAACTAGCAGTCTGGAGATTTCCTCTGGCAGCTGACTTGCACCCTACATGCAGAAAGCTGCCCTGCCCCAGCACATTGAGTACAGGCCCACAGCACACCCACACAGCCACACAGACATGCCTTGAGCCCCAGAGAAAGCAGGGTCCAGACTCCACTTCCCAAACCATTGCAGAAGCCCACAGAGCCCCCAGCAAGAGCAGAGTCAGTAGATCCAAGCTGTGATCACGTGATGCTATCAAAATGAAGCAGTAGGTATGGTTTCAGGCAACTTAAATACAACCAGAAACAGAATTCCAGAGCTAATGCCATTAGAAAAACTAACGTTACTTGAAGACTTTAGCAGAGACTATACCCCTTCTATGGACCTATGGACCATGGTAATAATGGTTGATCTCATCAACCTACATGCCTTCATTCAAATTACATCTGAGCCATACTCAGACTGGGAGAACACATGGCAGAATGATCCCCATCCTCTGCTTCTCCTATTTTGCTTCTTCATGCATCAGACATGGCTACACAAGTGCATCGCACAGCCAACACTGGAACATATCCCAGCTGTCCTCACAGAGCCAGCCTGCTCCCTCAATGCCATTCATAAAATTGTGCTTCACATGTATATGCTGAAGGATTACTGGGGGTGTGAGGGAAGTCAATGACAATGTGAACCCAAGCCCACTTACACAAGCGTTTTACTGCTACAGTAATTTTAAACTTAGGTGCCAAACTTCAAAAAGTAAGTACTTATAATAACCATCAGAAGAGGCAATGGAGATCACATTTACTGTGAAATACTGAGTTACAGATCCAGAGTGCCATCTAGTGCGATTCTCTGACAAGAGTTCACAGAATGAGAGCATGATGTGAGTCGTGGTTTTCACGTCTGACAGGGAACTTCTTCCAGTAGATAAACAGGAAATGGTAGAGATGAACTAGCTTCCTTTCAACTAGAGCTTTTAACTCTGCCAAATGTATTATGTTCATAAGCAAGAAGATGTGAATTATGAGCCAAGTTTTAATTGTCATGTTACCTGTGTAACTGGTTTAAAAGAATAATAATAAAAAATCCCCGTCCCTCTTGATGTAATTATTCAAAATGCACTGGCAAGCCAGAAAGAAATTTCTAAGTGATTCCCCTGGAATCTATCCAACGACCAATTATAATTCACTTTGAGTGACCAAACAGAGACTAAAAATTCATGGGTTCACCAAATGCAGAAGTGAGGGAGAAAATTCAGGACAATCTCCCCTGACTAGTGAAATGGTGTAAAGCTGGGATGCTGATGTTTAGCTGAAAAAGTGGTGCAAGGAGAAAGAAAGGATCTAGCATACATATGCAGAATAGGGAAGGACAAGGTAGGTAGCAATGAAGCGGAAAAGGACCTCGTGGTTCTCTTCCTTCTGTAAAGGATATGAAAAGTTCCAGTGCATCTCAAGCTAAATGCCTGAGTCAACAGGCACAATTTAGATTGGTGATTTAAGAGAATCTTTTTGCTTTTTATAGAGGTGAAATGTTGAAATACTATAGTGTTGTCAGAGAGCTTTAAAAAGATGCATATGACAAGTGCTTATTCTGAAACTGATCATCCTTTCATTCCCTTTCGCCCTGCATTTCAGGGTACTCTGATAACACACCAAATGTAGCAACGCTTAACTCAAACTAGGTTCTTTCAATAAGTCTGCCTCCAGAAACCTCATTCATCAACAGCCTACAAATAGCTCTTTAAATACTCATCTACTTACGAGTTGTCATGAAATCTCTTTGAAGGGATGATAAAATTTGAACATTAAATGACCCATTTCATGTAGATAGAAATTTAGAAATAGAGTTTTTTGCACAGATATCTATGTGTCTAATGGTATCGAAGTGTCAAGTAGTTCCTACCTGATGAATTATCCACGTAATAGACAGCAAACACTCCAGTCACCAGAATCTACCGATAAAAGCGTGCTGTTCAAAGGCAGAGAAGCAGCTGCCCCTGAATTTTCTGTTCATTGTCAAAATACTGTTCTTTATAGAAGCTACGGAGTTATCAACACTAGGCAATCCTCTGCTGTGTATAAGACCCGCATTCCTGCTAGAGGAGTACGAAACACAGTGACACTGCCTAAAGAATCTCCTGAGATTCCTAAATTATGGAATTAAAGTTCCCAGATCTTCCCAGGGTCATGGAATCATGGCATCAGTCAGCCCAAACAGTCAACCTTACCTGTGGCTCTTCCTAATGCCCAATAAATGCAGGTGGACAACGGTCTCAGGCACATGGTGTGATTTTTGGAGGTGTTCTGTGCAAGGCCAGGAGTTGAACTTCAGTGATCCTTGTGAGTCCCTTCCAACTCAGGATACTCTGTGATTCCATGAACCTCTTCAAGATAACACCAGAACAGTTCCACACTTGAGGGAACCTGTCTCCTGTTTCCCTTATTACAGAGAAGAGTAGCTACCCATAATAAAAGCTACTCTGGGCATTTTCCTACTTTGCTGAATTAGAGAAAAAGATTCTGCCTTTCCTTTTCAAACGTACATCCCCCATTTCCTTGCGTAGGTACCAGGGAGTCACACAGAAGACACATACTCATGCATCTTCCTCTACTACAGCTTTCTGAAAACAGACGTACAATAGAATATAGTACTAGAAATATAAAGGATACTGTTTTCCAGCTTTGTCTTAGAGACTGAACACAATATAGAAAGGTGATGGAGAGCAGGATGCCTTCAACAAGTAACTGATCCACCTGCACCTGGGCTTGATTTAGAGTTACCTGTGTTGGGACTCATCCACACTAAAGTGGAAAGGCTTCCTATGAGTCCCTCCCACTGATGTCACTTCCCACGAATGGGCAGCGTTCTCCTGTCTGCATTCTTGCTTAATCCTTATGCTCTACAAGTTTCTGTGCTGCTACAAAAGTGTGATGAAACATGGAGTAACAGTAATCCCATTGCAGTGGGACCCCGAAGGCCCAAATCAGCCGTCAGCGGTAGGGGTGGCCAAACCCCTTTAGACATGCACTTGTGCAGGGCACATCCAAAGGACAGTTGAGTCTCCCACATTTTACATGAGCTTTCCACAGACACTACACAAGATGGAAAACCTTATTCACAAGTTTATTAGCAATTAAGAAACACTTTACAATCCCGTTACTCTTCAAATTTCCTTTTGCTAAACCAGTCAGCCCACTGCTTTATTTAACGATACACAAGAAGATAGGTCGTTCTTCCAAGTAACTATTTCCCAGCTGTTATTCATGGATCCCATTAAATTCAAAGCTGAATTATGTTTTAATAACTATTGTATGTTTCAGTTTTGTAGGGTTGGTTATATTTTAAGACAACAGAAATTTGTTTAGATGGATACAAAAATGGAATGAGACTGGAAAGAATATCTGCTATCATGGAGAATCTTTATCTTTCTTCAACCTTGCTCCCTTTCCATATATCAAAGACCACATTCATTTGAAAACTCAGTCACAGCATCCCTTCACAAATAGGATATTAAATTTCCTTTTTTCTTCCCAAAATACAAAACTCAAACTGCATTATTAACTTCTTTTTTTTTAGAGCATAAATAGCAATGAATGAAATAACTTATTCCAACAACTTCAATAATTTCTGTACATTTCAGAACATGAAGAAAATAAGGACAAAAATAGCAGCAAAAGAGAACACATGCAAGCTTCACTGCATCCTCTCTATGCAGTTGCTATGCAGCAATTGCCTTCCGACAAAGAACTTTGGCTTTTTTTGCTTTCTAACATTTCATCACTCAAGTAGATACAGTATGTTCAGATTCAAAACAATTTAAATGAGTATTTTGCTCTGAGAGTTGCCTCAGATAACTACTAATTAGAATGTACATGCCCTCTGACTTGCTCATTTTGAAACTATATTACCAAAACAGAGAAAAGTTCTCTCTTCACCCTCATGTAAAACACACCGTGAAGCAGGCAGGCACTCAGCCTGGGGAAAAAAAAAAAATAAAGAAAGAGCATTTTTTGGCAGTTAATGTGGGCAACCTTTGTCGCTGCTGTCTTTTCCAACAGGTTTCTGGCTCACTGTTGTTTTACACTCCAGTGTTCTGCTACGGATGTGGGCATATTGAAAGCTTGTGTTGTAAACAGCCACCTGCTTAATCCTTCAGCAATAGTAAAACACTTAAAACTTTGAAAAGGAAAGTAAACTATTATGCACACACTGGGAAAAGAATCAGTAAATCAGTGTTCTTTACATGGATTTAGGCAAAGAATTTGTCCAGGGACAAATGAGAAAAATTAAGTTCTCTATAGGGGTCCAGGAATACAATCCTAAATTAAGTTACTATCACAGATTTCTTGGCTGCACCCCCTTGCCCATAACCTTTAATCCATATGGCAAGAAGTCAGTCTCACACGGCAGGAAGGGACTGCTCTGCTGCTGCACAGCCACCATCCTCCTTCATCACCAACACAGCTGCACCCAAAACCCCATTTGCCCACCAAGTAACCAGGCTAAGCTGCTCACAAGCTTATAACCTGCATTAGGAAGTACATTCTGGCAGAGATACCACATAGAAGCACCTATGAAAGTAATGCTAAGCATCTTGAGAAAAAGGCAAGGGTATACCTTCAATTTCAACTCTCAGGGCAAGGGTCCCTTCAAACGGACATTTTTAAGATCCCTGCTTGGGCAGGCAGCTGAGTATTGGGGTCTGCTGTGTCAGAAGCCCATGGAAGCACAGCTGCCCAGGAAGCACACCCTGCCCAGCCACAAAGGCTTTCTGGGAATAGCCCCACACAAGGGAAGGGCACAATGCTGCCCTCAAGGATCAAATTCACAAACCAGGCTCTGGTGCTGAAACCGTAAGGTGTAATAGACAATATCCTGCCATTCTAAGCTACAGTGAGATGTGGCAGTTCGTTATTGTTTCTGCTGCAAAAGGTTTTACTGGGATGAAGCTGAGATTTCACCCCATGGTTCTCCAGTGCCAGCTCTTTTAGCCTTGTTCAAAATGCACCTGATGTGAAACTGGACAGCAAGACAAAATACTTTAAGGTTCCTCTTCTTTTCACAGCTTTAATGGTTTGTTGGCTACCTTTCCTAAGGAGATATTTCTGGTGCTTTTCTATTAGATTTTTCCTTTCTTATTACCAGTTAAATCAGTATAGTCACTTCATTGTTCCTCTTGGCTGTCAGTAAGGAAGAACAATTACAGAACAAAATATGTATATCAGCAGGCAGAGTGCACACAGGTATGAACATCTAGCATTTTCCCTAGCAAAGCCCTCTAAACTGGCCAGTATGTTAAAAAAAAATCCTGCAGCTACTGATCGGTTGACTTGAAGAAGATTATTAGAGTTAATTGAGTTGTAGTATTCATTGTCATCATCCCATAGCCAACATGCTCTGTTGCTCACTAATCAGCAGAAGTGGGCTGACTGGGATTTTTATCTTCCTCACAATACCACAAAGATTACACACATATTTCAGAGCAAACCAACATTTTTACCACAGCCAAAGAAAACAAGCACAGTGTTATCCTTCTAAGTGTCTTTCATTTAACAGATTGTGTGGTTGTTCTGTAAAGGTTAATTGATCCTAAATTTCATTAGGCTCTTGAAACTCGGAAACACCATTCATTGACATCTTTCTTGACTTTTGTACTTTTTTACTGACATTCAAACTAATTTTTTTTTAGCTTTTACGAAAGAAATAGATGATCATAGAAAACTTTCCCAAAGCAAATTATAATGTTGTATAAGGCTAGCATACAGAGACTTTCAGAGGTACCTGCAAGAATATACATTGGCTGCTACCAGTAAAAAACATAGCTATGAAGCAATCAATTAAGCCACCTAGAAGAAACACCTAATACATCAGGTTACTTTTGAACATCTGAAACTTTGTTTCCAGTCTTTGCATATATTTCCTAGTCTTTAAAAGGAGAACAGTAGTACTGTTTATATAGTTCAAAAACTAACTCTTCTTGTAAACTTTCTTATAAAAATCACACAGTAATTCAATAAAAGGACATTTCAGAAGTGGTTAGTGAGGCAGTTGATTCAGAAACAGAGCTATAGATCAACTTAGGAAACAAGCCTGTCTATAACAGCAGCAGGATAAAGCAGCTTTATAAAGTAAAATCACTTACCATTATCAGCTTTCTAAGAATACTCCACAGATTTTCTCAAAAGACTCGCCAGTTGTCAGGTCATACTTTTCATTCTAAAGTCAAAGAAAATCAGACTGATGTCACCACAGAAACTTCCCAAATTCCTTCTCTGAGGTAAAGAACCAGACATTCCTTCTTTCCCCCCCGCCACAACCAATTTCCACTGCCTCATTGTTTGCCCCACCAATGCATATTGTCAGTTACCACATAATCTTCTTATGAAAACCTTCTAACCTATGCATTTTCAGAATAAGTCACCCACACGGGGGTCTTCTCTGAACATAGAAATGCTCTCAGGAAGGTGTTCATCTTATAAACCAGTAACAAATTGGGGTTTTCCATCAATAAACCCTTGGCTATTACAAATTGAGGGAAGAGCCCAGGGTCCCAAACTACGATTTAGATTTTTGATGTCATATGAGAGCAGAGGAGACCTCATTCATTGACATTCTTGTGAAGGCAGTTAGTTCACAGAGCTAAAGATTTGCGAACAGACACAAATGCCAACATTTATGCTCCATCCCCTGTGTGAGGGAAGGACACATTTCTTTCCTTAAGCTCCCCGGCAGATAACCCCCCAGCTGGAGCTCGTCAGCAGCCGCTGCCTGCCCAGCGAGACCCGGGAGGCTGTGGGGGACACAGGAGGCAGCCCCGGCAGCCCCCTCAGCCCCCGCGGTGCAGGCACGGGCTGGGGCCGGATCCCTTCAGAAGTGTGAAACAACGGGGGAAGAGCGGAGAAACTAACGTGAGCAGCACGGAAACCAGCCAATCTCGGGCATCACCGTCTTGGTTTTAACTGCACTTACACTGGCAGTACTGATGACAAGCAATAAAATGTTTGTTCTTTACGTTATCGCACTACCTCAACTAATAGAGCCCAACAGGAGGTGGCCGCCGCGGAGCCCGTGTGGGGCCGGCTCTGTCAAGGGGCGCGGCACGGCGTCAGGCCGGTTCGTGGCGCCGGGCAGCATTCGCTGCCGGACACACCAAATGTCCGAGCCCACCGCTCGGCGTTCAGCCGTCACCGCACGGCGCTGGCTCTGCTGTCCCGCACGTTTCTGGGGCGGCCGCACAGCCCTGCGGCACCGCCACCCGTGAGGGCACCGCCGCCCCCGAGGCACCGCCGCACAGCCCTGGGGCACCGCCACCCGTGAGGGCACCGCCACCCCTGAGGCACCGCCGCGCAGCCCTGAGGGCACCGTCGCACAGCCCAGGGGCACCGCCACCCGCAAGGGCACCGCCACCCCTGAGGCACCGCCGCGCAGCCCTGAGGGCACCACCACCCCTGAGGGCACCGCCGCCCCTGAGGCACCGCCGCGCAGCCCTGAGGCACCGTCACCCGTGAGGGCACCGCCGCACAGCCCAGGGGCACTGCCACCCGTGAGGGCACCGCCGCGCAGCCC
>VYZT01038288.1:16118-91332 GCA_013400735.1 Pomatostomus ruficeps | reverse complement strand
GGGCGGCGCATGCGCGCGGGGCCGCGGGCAGAGCAGCGCGGGCAGCGATGGCCGGCGGGGAGCAGCGCGCGCCCGGCGGCCCCGAGCGGGTGGCGCTGAAGAAGGAGATCGGGCTGGTGAGCGCCTGTGCCATCATCATCGGTAAGGGCACCGCGTCCCGCCTCTGCGCGCCCGCGGCAGCGCTGACAGCCCGTTCCACTCGACTGTGCTGGTGCGGGGGCTCGGGACCGGCCGGCGCGGGGACAGGCGGCGGTGTGGCGATGCACGGCTCCGCGGGCAGGTGTGCGGTACCGGGGAGGTGACAGCGCGCTGTTGCATGGTACGGCGCGGCTCGTCCGGTGGCGAACCGGGCGGCGGGTCGCTGTGGCTGTAACACGAGGTCTGTGCTGAGGCGCCAGTTGGAGTAAGCTCCCTCTGCCCGGTCGTTCAGCTGAATGCAAGATCGTGAGGTTTTCTAAAGTCTTTTCCTGATGACAGGCGATTGTTCAGGCTTCTGCGGCGCTGACTTCTAAAGCTAAACCAGATGAATTCGTTTGTCTGAGATCGGGGTTCTTCAAAGTGAAGAAGCAGCGTGGGCTTTCGGAAGGCACTTAGGCAGTGTCCCGGGACCCACCGCGCCTGTTGCGCCAGTTGGCAGCGATGCTCTCCCGCGAACCGCAGCAGCCATCGCTGCCAGAGCGATCAGCCAGCGGGGCTGAGCCTGCTGCTCCCGTAATAGAGTCAAAACTGGGAAATTTGGGCAGGGTGTGCTCAGCAGCGGCCCTCGGTGTGCTCCATCACTGTGGCGTTTGGGTGGAGATGTGGGGGCAAGCGTGGCGCAGGAAAATTTGCCCAGGTGAATACAAGCAGCCTGTACTAAGCCAGTGAGCCTCAAAATGCCGTAGGAAGACCCAGCCATTACCTTCACCAAGACCTGTGGAAAAGACTCGCAGTGACAGTTGGGTCAAGGTCCATGACAGAACAAAGAGGTAACAGTGGGCACAGCAGGACCTGCCGCAACCATGGGAATACACTGTTCAGCAGCAGAAATGGCTGGGACACCCCAACGTGTCTCTGTGATTAATGCCACCAAGCTTGAGGAGGAGGACTTCACTGCATGCTTCCTATAGGTGATCGTAATGCCCTGCTGCAATTCTGTACTCTTAGTCATGTATGCCTGCATGTCCAATGTAGGTGGATATGGTCTTGCAAGGAAAACAAAAAGAGGTTTCAACGCCATTGAACAGGATCATTGTGAGCAAGGCTGTTACATGAAAGGAAAATATTTTGTTCCATTCCCATAGTGAAACACTAAAATCTGTATCTGCAGTGTGTGGGAAGATGTGTTCTACACATGCAAACATACCTTTATTTTGAATCCCTCAGCATATTTAATGGGGAAAATCTAGGTTCTGGATCTCAGTGGAGCACAGATGACCTTGTGTTAGATTGAAGTATTGAATGCTGCAAAGTCCTGTAGATAAGGCACTTCGAGGGTTAGGTATTCCCTGAGTTGCAATTGGCCACAGGGAAGATTCATGGCATTTATACCATTTGTTAGGTATTAGAGAATGCTATCTTGACACTGCTACTCTTCTCTCCCAGTCAACCTTTCATCAACCTTATTTGCGACAACTTGCAAGCAGAATACGTATATCTCATGCTTGTCCAAAATAAATCTTGTGAAAGAGCCTCTCATCTAATCAAGGTTATTTGAGTGGGGAAAAGCACTGACATTTGTGATAAACTGTAGTACTCTCAAGTGGTTTAAGTATTAGAGAAGGTTACCTGCTTTGCCACATAAAGCCTAAAAATTCTTTTGCAAATTCCCCCATATTTTCTTAGAAGGCATTTGAAACACAACCCTAGGATCCTATTTTTTACTTTAATTTGTTTGTGTGCAGATGCATGAAATTACATCATGTATCAAAGTCTTCTATAACAAAGTGGTATGTAGTAAGAGTATAGTCTAGTTTTGTAGATATCACTGCATAAAACATGACAGCCTCAAATCAGAGGACACTGTAAATTACATCAGATTGGCTTGCAAGCCATTACTGCAGTTAACTAAGTGAAATCTTATTTCAGACTCCTTCAGAAAAAAAATAAACTAGTTGATCTGAATTGATATTAGGCAACCAGTTAACTCATAAATTTTCTGTTTGATAGAATTCAACAGAGGCTGAAGACGTATTTCCAAGTGATTGGATGCAGTCAGTGTGTCAGAGCCTTTGGAACAGACCAAAGGACAGACCAGGACTTTTATGTCAGCCATCATATTGGACTTCCTGGTTTTGAGTGGAGGAGCGAAACCCATTTCAAGGGTTTAGACATCAGATTCTGATGCATCCCACAGCAAAGTCATACTGCTTGGGAACACCAAGAAAAACAGAAATCGCATTTGAAAAAGCCTCTTCTTGCTCTGTATGGACATAAAAACTATGCTTTCATATTTTTCTTTAAATGTCCCTGCGGGTTAATTTTATTTAAATAACATAGGAAAATGCTGCAGGTACAGAAAATGTATGAGCATATTTTTATATTATCAAATAGAAGTTTGATGCTGTGATCTGCCAGCATTACACAAATATTCTGGTTTAGCTGACTGTTCTACAATTCAAATCAGCTGCAGGATGGATATAGAGAATTATAATCTTCTAGTAATTAAGAAGAGGAAATTTTAGGGAGTATTTGAAAAATACTGTAACTATGAGCTTATAAATATGTGATTCATAAGGTTGTGATTGCCTTCTATACACTAATTCTGCTTGTTTAAAATAGGACATTATATGAATTGCAGAACTGGGGAGTCAGACTCTGCTAGGGACCACTCAGAAAGCAACAACATGAAGTGAAGGAGAAGGCTTGGGGATGAGAGCACCTTTATCATCACCATTATACTGTATTTGAGAGTATTCCAGTAATGTCAGGATCTCTCAATATTTTGTAGTCTGTTAGTACCCCATCACAGTTGCAACCAAGAGAATAAAAACAACCTCTACAGGTACATCGTATCATGCGGGTTAAACACACGGTGCCTCTAGCTGTCAGAGCTAAGGAGGGGCTCAGCCTGCCCTGTGAGTAGAGGACACGTATTGGTTCAGGGAGCGGGGAGGGCACAGACAGCCTGTATCTTGCCGGTTGTTCTGAAGCTCCCATACCTTGTGCTATTTCCCTGGAAAACAGGTCTTCCTTTTCAATCTTCTTGCCATGTTTTGAATCATAGGGAATTTTTCTTACTACTTTTACAGCCGAGGAATTCATCAACACAATAAATTGCTATGCTGTCTTAATGCACTCACAAAACTCAGCCTTTCAAATTTTTATCCTCTTTCTATAGAGGTTTGAAAGGTTTTGCCATAAGAAATACCAGTTCATCTAACAACAACTATTCAGAAAAAATAGCATAATAAACTACATCAAATTAGTATTATGTCTACCCCATAGAACATGGGGGTCTCCTGATCTCTTCCAGCAGCCTAGCTTTCATAAACATAAGTCTATCCTTCATTACTTCATTTATATTTTTTAACTTGCTTACAAACAAGCCTGATTAGAGAAGAAGGCTGTTTCCAAATTTTATTTCATGCTGAGGCAGAAGACACCTCTTCTGAGTACGCTAATCTAAATGCAGGTGCTAAATACAAAACCTTTTAACTCTAAAAAGAGACTGATAGTTAATGACTGTAAAACTGAACAGTGCTTAGTAGTAGTAACAAATCTTCCTGGAAATTCAGCTGTGCCACCGAAAGAGCACTTTTGGAAAGTGCTTGAGGCTTGCTGTAGAAGCACCCAAACTTCTCTGTCTCAAATGTGGTTACATACAGTGAAAACAAATCTCTCATGGGCTCCAGACATCAATAATCTTCTAATGCACTCAAATACACAACAAATCAAGTTTGCCAATACTTCAATTAAGTGATGCAGCTTAAAAAGTACTGGCATACATGTGTTATTATCTCCTGGAGAATAACCTAGAGATACTATATAACGGTTTGAAATCCACACTAGATTTAATTTAGCAGATGCAGAAATCAATGCTGTATTTAATTGAACAGTTATTTCATGCACGTACACATAGCTGGCTTTACATCTCATTTGTAGAACTGTGTATGTAATTAAGATTATTGCATGTGTGTTTTCTTTGAGCACAGGCATATTAGCTATACAACGCCTTCCTTGGAGTTTTGCCTGTGTAGATGAAAAGCTAAGTAAGAAGCTCCATGACTTGTCTCTGTGTAATTTCTACCACATTCCATTGTTCTTTAGAAAAGTACAAGAACTAGAAAGTGCAGACTGGTTAATGTCTGATAACAGCCTGGTTCTTTGGGTCTGAATAACAAAATTCCCCATTCCTACATTAGAAATGTATATTTAACTGTATACACAAATTGCATATATAACTCATGTAAAAAGGGTTGTTTGTTTAATACAGATCAAGTAATGTTATGTAAAACAAACAGTTCAACATCTCTTGAAACCTTTGTTTATGTGGTTGTAGAACTGCATGAAAGTAGCCATAGGATCATACTTGCATTATGGTGAAATCTGATGTATACTTGTGAATGATTTTATATTAGGCTATATAAGACCTACTAGAAGACTTACAAATTTAGCTACAATAAAATATGTGAGCTAAAACTAAATACATTTCCTTATTTTGCTGAGCACAGGCAGTCAAGTTATCTGCATCAGCTGACTTGGCATTGCCTAAAAAATGCTTGCAGTACTTACTCTACTCGCACATGAATTTGATGTAAGATCCCTTATAAACTGGTTCCTGATTCAGGTCCGGTGATGGTAACAAAACTGTGTTCAGCTGACCAGTGAGCAGTATGTTCCGTTATTGCTAGTTCTGAAAGTAACTTTCTGGAATTTATCTGTCCACATTGCCCAGATAGCAGCGCACACTTTCAGCCATAGCTGACAGTCAGCCACCCAGTGGATGGTCTCAGCAGAATGCCTACAAGCTGAAAAGCCTCCTTACATCAGAGATGCTTCCTTATGTCAGGGTTATCCCAGTGTGTAGTGCGAGTTACTGCCCACACCAGGATAATCCATCAAGGAGTTGTCGTCGTATCTGCCTGGCATCGTACTTACATACAAATAATTGCATATGCATATAGAGGGAGGTTTTTATTTGCATAATTATCACTTCCAAGTGCAGCACTCCAATGTGATTTTTTCCTCCTTGTCATTAACAGAAAACTATTTGCCAGCTGTCCCGGTTTGGAGACAAATTTAGGAGAAAAGCACTCTTGAACAGAGTGTTTTCTTTAAAGAAAAAGGGCTTCAGTAACTCTCTTTTCTTCTGCCAATGAGAGAAATAGATATACCTGGCGAGTCAAAATGAAAAAAAAAGTAAAACTATTTATTAGAAAAAAACAAAGGGGTGCCCGCAAGGCAAAGAAAAAGATTGAATTCAATACCTTAACCACCCCCCACCTGCCAGAACTCATGGCTGAGAAGCAAAGACAGCAGCTGCTTTTTTTTATCTCTGGGAAGAGGGAAGAGTTCGTGCCGCAGCAGGGAAACCTGTTGGATTTTCTGGCGTGGGTCTCCTCCTCACAGCAGGTGAAGTTGGTGGAGTTGATGTCCCTTCTTGCACTGCCTCAGCTTCTCTGAGATCTCAGATTGGGAGCGGCTCCCACTGGCTCCCTGGGCAGGCCGAAAACAACCAAAGCCGAGCCAAAACAGTTCAAGGGAGAGAAAAAAAAAACCAAAACAAATTGAAAACAAAAACCTGAACTATCTCTGCTGGAGTCTGGGGAAAAAGGTGGGGAAAAAAAAAAACCTTCTTGCTTCAAGCTAGCAAAAAATTAATCCAACAAAAAGGAACAATGTAGTGTCCCAATCCACATGGCCCGAGCACACACTCCGAAAAGGGGTTTGAACAGAGCCCACTCGGGGGGTTTCTAGGCTGCAGCCTCGCTCTCCTGGTTCCTTTTAAAGCTACAGCTACAGAAGCAGTTTTCTGGGCACGAAGCAGGCGGTTAGGGAATAAAACATCATCCCAAAAATCACCCCAGGACACCAGCCTTTGTGTTTGTCAATTAGCTGTCTCCTTACCACTATGCCTCTTGCCATTCTAACATCCCTTAAAATCCCACAGATAGTCTTTATTGGCAGACACCTACTACAGGATTCAGCAAGCTGGTAGCTTAACATTGGGGAAAGAGAACACATGGAACTGGGAATAACCTTCATATTTCTCGTTTTCATAACATAGAAGAACTCAAGTGGAAATGCATAGGTATTAATGCCCAATGCTTGCTATATCCTCTCTGATCATGTTTCATGTGCCACCATTGCTTAAGTGGGTTTTGGTCATTGAATCAGATCCATCTGTTTATCAAGTAACATCAAATCGTTAGGATACCATTCCTAGCCAGACCCAATGGACTTCACAGGAGTAGTACCCAAGTTACAGGACTGCAGCAGAAAGAAAGATGAATGAAAAAAACAGCAAAAAACCCCACCCACATCAATGGATGATTTTTCCTGGAGCCATAGAAAACAGTGGTGCAGCAAGAACTTCCTCCCTCTGCAAATGCCTGTGAGAGCATTTCACTTTTATAGCTAACTGAAGTGTCAGGACACACTGTTGTTTGCTGACTTGTGAGAGTAATACAGATTACACTTAAATGGTTCTCTCTCTCAAAAAAAAAAATGAAGTGTTTCTAAAAGGAGTCAGCCTTCCTTGTCTGTTACACACCTTGCTAACCAGCGTTTGGTTCCACAGAGCGCTTACTGACATAACACATAAAGTATATACAAATGCACTGCTGCATTTTTTTCAGGGCTATAGTTCAGGACCTGTTTCTGGTTTGTAGAGAAATATAATTCAGTATCTTGTCCTCTCATAAATGCAAATTATGGTTTAGTAAAGTCAGCAATGAATTTTTGTTCAAGATAAACGGCACATATTCCTTATTAGTGAGAAACTACAAAGACACTTTTGAGGGACTTGTGAATGTTTTTTCATATAGCCCAGAGGCTTAGGCTCAGATTCAAAACTACTGAAAACTACATGTCCAGGTTCCATATGTACATTTAAGCTGATAGGTATCCATAATTTGGTATGGTACCCAATAGGAAAAAAGGTTCATACTACTGAGAAAGATCTGATCCTGCATTTGGAAGAAAAGAAAACTAGAGATGCCCATCCAAAATGCAAGTTATATTTATGCCATGACATTTTACGAGTGATACCATGTTCCCACATTCTTCAAGACTGTTCCAACATACAGTTCTCCATCAAAATTGGTCAGGGTAGCCTTTAACTTGAGTTTAGGGAGCTGAAAACAAGCTGCAGTTTCATTTGAAAGTAAAAATCACAACGAAGTTCAAATTAAGCTTGGTAAAAATTCAAGATTCTGCAGCTTCTCTGAGCTAGCGGCTTACCTCTGAGACTAAACTTACTTACAGAGGAAGTCTAAAAAGGAGTTGTGATTAGAAATTCCTGGCAGAGGAGGTGGGGGAAAAAAGAGCCTTAAAAGCCTTAACTTTACATTTTTCTTTACGGAATATGTCTGGATGAAGAAAAGGGTTTTATTTGTCCACAGATGTGCCTTTCTACTGCAGTCCATATCAAGGAGAATTCAGCATGTGAAGTCCCACATTTACAATATGTAGAGCAAAAAAAAAGCGGAATTTGTACTTTTCTGCAACAATTGCCACGCAATTCTGCTTCCGAGTCATTAGCTATCCAGCATTCATTGACTGATGGTTTTGATTTGAGCGGGTTTAGTTTGGGTGACTTTTGATAGTTTTTTTTGTGGTTTTTACCTTCCTACCTTCTAAAAAAGTAGAAAATTCTGATTGGGACACAGTGACTGACCACAAGGCTGACGCGATGAGCTCTCTGCAATGAATGCCAGTGGTTTAGATACCCTACAATAGAAACTCCTTCCGTGATAGATGAACTAGTGAGTGTCTCACTCCTGATCTGGCAGTACAGTGCCTACTTTCAGCAGTACCATAAATCTCCACTCGTGTTCCCTTTTCCTGTGCCTTGCAGCTCATTTCCTTCTAGCATAATGTAGCCTTTTCTGTTGAGAAAGTCTGTTCTGCTTTGGCAGGCTCACAACAAGCAGAAATGGTTTGGTGGAGGTTTAGCTTTTTTTGTGTTTGGAGCTTTTCATGTGCCAAACGTTTCCTTTTGAGACCCTGTTTTTTGTTGTACTGTGGGGGGAGTGTCTACTAGCTGCCACACTTTTTTGTCATCTTGATTGCAGCATGATAAAATTAGAAGGCATTTGCAAGTACTGAAGTGCCCCAAATATAAAACATCCTAACAACGTTTTTTTCTGCTGGTCCTGAAAAACCCAGAAGTCTCCCAAAGAGTTCTTTAGCAGAAGCTCCACGGCAAAGGCAGGGAGCCAGCAATCCAGCATTGACTGAGCATCTCAACACCCTAATTCCTTTTTAAATGCTTGTATTCCTTTCTGCATAGTGAGAAAGCATAGAGAACATGCAAGCCCTATTGCTCCACAGAGGAAAGACATGTATAGGGATAAGTACATTTATTCACGTCAGCCTCCACAAAATCTCTTTATGGTTACTAGTTTATTCTCCTATTGTTTTCTTCTGTCACTGGCCTTTGCAAGTCAGGGCTGAAAAGCAAGATTTGAAGAGTGATTGTCTACAAATTGTTCCATTCTTCAGGAACTTGTAGATTCTGCTTTTCTGATTGCAGGGTAATGTACAAACTAATCCAGTGTTAGGGTGAGCTGTTTAAATTCTTGCTCCTAGACATGGTTCATCATCTCTCTCAGGCGGTAGAGACAAATTCCGCTGGATCTCAGAGCAAGAAAAGTGGCAAGGACTATATTGGTGATGTTTAAGCCTGAGGAATTTCTGTATCATTGAGTAACAGAATAACCCCCAGAGCTGAATTGCTCTGATTCATTTAATACTTCCTTTAGAATAGTACCAAAGCTTACAAAAAACTAAAATATTTTTGCATGTGAAAATAAAGTTGAAATTTTTTTTATCTGATCCTTAAATACTGGCATAATCACACTTCAAATGTGGGACTAGCATATCAATAGTGTAAAACATACCATTTAAAATCAGTAAAACTTCAGAAAGGTTACTTCTAACTTCAAGAAATAGGTCAGTGATCTGGATGAGTGGCAGTTGTTCTACTGTGAAAAACAATAGCTCTTTCATCAGTTATATGAAGCTGCTTAATCTGGATCAGGCTAAACATCTTAGTATAGTATGCCACAAAAACTTATGTTTGAACAATATAAGGACCTTATTTACATCCACAAATATCAGGAGAAATCAAGTTAAGGAAGAATCTCATGATGTTGAATACACTGGGTCAGAGAGCTGAAATCCACAATATTAATGTGATCTATGGCAATGAATGTCACAAGGCTGCCCAGCACAAAATTTCTAAGTCACCTGTAGCACTAGTCAACACATAGGCACGTTAATTA
Source organism: Pomatostomus ruficeps (assembly GCA_013400735.1). NCBI lineage: Eukaryota > Metazoa > Chordata > Aves > Passeriformes > Timaliidae > Pomatostomus > Pomatostomus ruficeps. Next base: position 81,904 of record VYZT01038288.1, on the reverse strand, counting down.
TTGTACATTAACTCTGGATTAGAAAATCACATAGGGATCAGCAGTCAGTATGACAAGTTGTTCTCTTACAGAGATGCATCCAGACAGTGGAGGACAGAAGTTGAGGTCTGAATATTGAAATGCCTTCTCTGTAACACAAAGAGTTTTGTGAAAAGGCCATTGCACTTGTGTACATGTGCATGACATTATAAGCTACAGGTCTGACAAGAAAAAACATCCTTATTTGGCTAGTCTCCCAGTTCCTATATCTTCCATTTTTTTGCTGTTAAATTGTGCAACCATCCTGAGACAAGGACAAAAAACTATTAATAGGTGCCATATATGATAGGTTTTTAATAGTATTGTCCTGTGAGATTGCTCCTGGTCAGGCCCCACAAGGAAGGCTGATGAATCCAGAAGAGTGTTTCTTGCCTCCCTGCCCACCTATGCCTTGGAAAGGATCAGTATGTGCTTCTCCATAAACCTGAAGATAATGACTGCCAAGGAATGAGGACTTACAGCTTTAAAGTATGTGCTTTTATGTCATAAAAATTCATCCTTATGTACCAAACACTCAAGGGATCATTTTTTTCTTAGAGAGTTGCAAGAAAAGGACTGCAAGAATGAAAATGTGGGGTTGAGTTCCTTGTCTGGATTATTTCAAAATTCTTTAGCAGCTCTCATGAGAGCTTAATGGGACAGGATTTACTTGTTTTAAGGGAGGTCACCTCAGACTATATTTCATTTCGATTTCCTCATGGCTTATTTTTTTCTCTGCCCAGATTTTGTCCTGTTTTGATAGCAGACTTATTTTTTGGTATCTGGGATGTCAAGCCTTGTTTTGTCACTGATTTAAAACAATGCAGACAGTTCTGATGTCCTGAAAGGGACTGTATGAGAAATGTCATTCTAGGTTTTCATAAATACAAGGGGGGTTTTCTGATACTTTTAAATACAGTCTGAAAACTTGAAAAGCCATACATTTTGGAAACATACATAATCAACTCTTTTTATAAGTATCTTGAAAATAGTAATAGCCCTAGTTAGTACAAAAGAACAGAGCGTATCCAAGCTTGTTAAGCTTCCAAACACTGTACTTTGACTCAAGTAAATTTAAAAACAGCTGAATCATTTTAAAGAATAATGTGTTTGATTTTGGTGGTGTCCTCACATGCCTAGCCTTCAGCTATTTTAATATTAAAATATTTTAATTCTGTCAACACATGGAAATCCCTTTCAAGGATTTCCATGTGTGTGGTAGAATTAAAATATTTTTAATCTTAAAAAAAAGCTGACAAATTATCTTTTATGTACTCCTGCTAGTAGATCTTGTTGCAATAAAGCCATTTCTTATGGTAAACTCTGCCAGAAACCAGTAGGACACAATGTCTCCATGTTTTTTGGTTGTGGACACAGCCAGTTGCCTAGCAACGCAGTAAGATTTAAGCTGACTATTACAAAAGGTGCCCAATCCTGTACATATTACAAGTGCCTACAGAAGGAATAGCTCTCCTTCACATGCTTGCGCTCCTGACGGAAAATTAAAGACCCTTTTCTTAACCGGTCCCAAGTCCCTCAAATCCTGCTGAAGGCAACAGGAGCAGGAAGACTTATTGCCTCATAGGATCAGGTGTTAAATTAAATTAAAGCAGCTAGGTACAAAACACATTAATCCTTTATTGCCCACATACCCGAGCGAGGTTGGCAGTCGCACCCGAGTGAAGCAGGTGAGAGTTCAGGTTGCGCAGCAGAGAGCAATGCCAACGAGTGTAATCTGTTCTCATTAATTGAAGTTACAGGGGGCCAGTCCCATTCACTCATTCTACCACAAATCTAAAAATGAACACATTGGTCGTTGACCAAACATGGTCAGTGCACAGGAGCAGCATCCTGACTGCCCTTTGTGTCAAGTAGGGATCATCCTCTATATTTCAGACAGGGAAAGTGGCCCACAAAGGCCAAGAGGAGCAAATTCACTTCTAGCCATCAATTCACAGAATCTCCCTGAAGACAGGTCTATGAATATACCATCTGTTGAAATGCCTGTGTTTCCCTTTGAGGACTTCTGAAATAGTCTGAGGAATTCCTGGCTGAGATTTAGCGACTCAGAAGCACCAGAACTGAAAAACCCCAAAACAAGGAGTAAACTTCTGTAAAGTGACATTTATAAAGAACATGCTTCAAACATAAGTCTGTTACTTTAGGAAACTAGGAAAGAAGAAAAACAAGCCAGATCTCTGATCTCTTGCAAAACCAGAACAGAAAGTGTGTATTATAACCAGGGTCCTATACATTGTGATGGCAGGGGTGTTCGAGTCTGTGTTAACATGTATTTTGCAGGATTAGCTAATTTAATTCCATGTTTCTGTGTACTCAAACCATTCTGTGAACAAGTTTTTCTATGCAGAGGGCAGGAGCAACATTGTTCTGATGAATTTTTTTATACAGCTAGTTGACTGCTTAGATAAACCTGATACAAAAAGACATAAGAAAGCAACATAAAGTCTCATAATTCTGAAGATACTTAATTTCAAAAGATAGTTGTGATATTTGCAAGTACAGGATTCATACATGGAAAAGAATATTATATAGTAATATTGCTAACTCTTGAGATCATATTACAACAGGTCGTTAAATTGCCAGATCATAGATATTTAAGAAATGTAAGAAAAGCTGCCATTTCTTTTAGAAATCCAGGAATTTCTAGTTCTCCTCAGTAAAATTGTCTAAACATGTTCTTTAAAAATAAATTAAATATTTAGAAATAAAGTTAAGATACAAGTCAGCACTGGTTTCTAAATACAGGAGGACAGCAACACAGCATTGTAAGTGGTGTCTGTCAAAGTGTATACTGAGCTGATAGGTGTTTGTAAATCTCATTTAAACTCAGGTTGAGCTAGTTACCAGACTGCATTTCAAATTAAGTGCAAACTTTAAGTAAAATATCATTGTGCAATAGTTGTACACACTCCAGGAAGCATAAGTTGAATTTTTTTGCTTTTAAATTCCACCTCAGTTCATTGACCATAGCCTATCTTTGTATTCTTTGATAAAACAGAGATAAAGGCACTTAGAGATGTAAATGAGAGAATGCTGAGATTACCATGCTAAGAGGTAAAACAAGCTACACAGAATATGCTACCAGGTATTTACAGCCAGAAGAATGTAAACTTGACAGATTGAATGATTTCCAATCAAGGAGGTGTGAAACCTGCAACAACCACAAACTTTGCTAAGAAGTTAGTGTCTTGTTTACATCTGCATCCAAGATAAGGTTGTGTAAGATCCAGGCAATGGCAGTAGACCTTACAGGAGATTCTAAATCAATCTTTCTTCTCAGTAACGTAACCTGAGCTATAACACAACAGTTTATGTATTTGGATGATTTGTTACTGCCATTTTCATATAGCATTGTTTTAAATACATATTGCCTGGAATTTCAGTTCAGGAAGGCACTTTTAACATTTTAGCCTTTTGCTATTCAGGGTAATATTGAAGAATAAGCTTTACCTTAAAAGTTTAGCGTACTGAAGTTCCCATTATACCCCTTCAGAAATCAAGGATTAAGTGATGCCTAGTTTAGTGATGCTCTCAATGAATCCTAAGTTTGCAGAAGCTGCGTAAGCACAGTCCAAAATCTACCAACTGGCCTGAGTCTGAGGACAGTTGCAGGGCTGATCTTTGTGGGATCAGAGCAGAAGGCATAAAACCCAGTAATCTGAGAGAAAATCAGAGGCAAGAGTGGGAATTAGGTTTTGCTTTATTTGCAGTTGGGCAGTTAAGTTCAAGCTGTGTCTTCTTTCCAGACCTGCTCGTTCCTGTGATGCTGCCCCTTAAGTCCCCACACTGTCCCTTGGCTGGTGCAGAGCACCATGGGTTTTTGGTAGCCATAGCTGAGGGTTGCAAGAACACCAATACATGCAAACAAAGTTTTTCATTCACAAGGGGGAACATTTTTCACAGCAAAAAGCTGCAGAGATGCTGTGCAAGGTGAGCAGGGAGTGTGGAGCAGTGTGGGGATCAGAGAGATGGTGCCAACTTCCAGGCTGGTTTCTTGTGCTAGAGCCTAGACTTGTCTAACAAAAAAATCCTTCTGCGTGCTGTGTAACTTTTGATATTGCATACTGATATTTTATTTAATCATTCTGTTTTGGGCAATGACACATCCATGATGAGGACTGACAGCTTTCAGGAATGGACAGCAAGAGGCTTTCCCACTGGGCAGCAATTGCTGATGAATTTTCCGGACTGAATAATCTGTTTACCGTAATCAATCACAATGAGCAAAAACAATAGAGTTAGGGGGAGAAAAAAGGGGAAAAAAATCCAGCATTTTCCATTAAACAAATTATGCTTCAAAGATGGTGCAGGGGTCTTTACCATTGGCATAAGCAGGACTGAAGAGTGGGCTGCCAAAAAGCTCTATCTGTCATGCTGTCCTTGTCTGACCCACAGCACTCCCTGACACAGCTGAACGCTTTGGCTGTTTTTAAAGCTGAGTTGGTGAGCTTTACAGCAGCATTTTGTAACTGCTTTTCTTCTTGGTAAATACTGAAATTCATTGCAGGTGTAGAGGGCACTGTGAGAGCACTCCCAAAGGTGCAGCTGCCACTTGTGGGATTTCTCAGCTGAGGGACAAACATTAAATCAGCCGAATGGGCTGGCATCTGTCCCTTAAGACACAACAGAAGGACCGATCTCCACTATCAGTTGCTTTCCTTAAAATCAGAATTTATTTGGTCGTAATCAGTCACACAGTGTCCTAGAGAAGACCCCCATGTCCTCCAGCATGCTTGCAGGGCAGAGCTTTATACACTGCCCATTTCTCCATCGGGGGATTTAATGACACATTTCTGCCATTTTCAGGTAAAATTTCAAGTCAGGATATTGAGATCCAGAGACCACAGAAACCAGATGTTGGACAGATACCAAGGGCCAATACAACGTAACGCTGCATTATTTATAGAGAGCAGTCAGTGTGCAGTGCCGCACTTTCTTACCAGGGCAATCCAGGCATTTTAGGAACATCACGGGTTTTCTCCACACCCCTCTCACAGCATCAAGGTAGGTTTGGCATTCAGTTTCTCTTCGGAAATTAGTTGGAGGGTTGAAGCCTTCTCTTCTTTGCGTCAAGGGTCACAGTAACTCCTTTATGTGCTGAAGTCCCACAGTTGGGGTGAAGTTTTGAACTTAAGTTCCCCATAGACCCATGCACCACTCTCAGTGGGGATGCAGTGGGAACTACCAAAAAGGACTGCTCTGCAGCTGTCTGTGGACTTCCCTCATTCTCACCTGGCAGCACTGCCCTGCAATAAACCCAGCTCAAGGTCCCTGATGTCAGGGAATAAGGCAGAAGAGGAAGGTGCAATATGAAGCTCAGCAAAAGTAGCTGATTGTAATCCCCTCCTGGACATAGCTGTACTGCTGCATAGGCTGCTTTGAGTGCAGCAGCTTGTGAGAGCTCACTTTGAGAATATCCCACTGAAAATGTCACCTAGTCCCTCGGAGAAGGGTTTTCCTGATATTTCTGCCTTATCATTGCAGCGTACGGAGAAGGGCATGGGAGGCTGAGGTTTGCTCTTCATGGTAATGAAATGCAGCCCACATATCCCAACTCTGGCAAGAGAAGAGGAGAACAAGTCAGAAGTTAAGGAAGTAGAGAAGTCAGACCAAGTACAAGACTCAGAACAGAGGAGCAGGAAATAAAGCAGTGGACTGTGTGCCTGAAAAGAGCAGACAGAGCCTGCAGCCTGTGAAAGGTTTAGCAGAATAAAAGGAGTTTCAATTTAGAACAACAACAAAATCCTATCATACAGGCTTTAACTTCTCCTTTGAAATAAACACACCGTAACAGTGTTACTCAAATAAAACTGAATAAAACCATGTACTAGCAGACATCTGTCATCTTCTTTATTATTTCACATGCTCCTAAGAGGCCTGATCCTCAGCACCTCCTGGCCATTTATCTGCCTTAGTGCAGGTCTGTCCTCTGCACACATCATCTAAATGTTTGGTCTCCAGCAGGTCGGGACTAGCACTGACTGATAGGGACAACCAGGTTTCCTCTTTCCTCCTCAGTTAGGCCCTGCAATTTTGGACAAAAGGATTTGTACATTCATCTATCATACCTAGTGTATGCCCACATATATATTCAGGAGAGCATGATGCTTGCAAGCCAGAGAACTGGATCAGAGGTTCCAGTGCTGGTTTTGGTCAATGGAACATTTGCATTTGACTCAAGTACTATAATGAGACTATCCCCACATCGGATCTCTTGTAGTGAGGTCTTTACAGCACAGATGTGCCCTTCCTACAAGTAGTCTACACATGCCAATGGAACCTTCTTTGAATGCTGTTGAGGCAGTAGATTATTTTGTGACTACCATGTTACCAAAACAGAAGCTTAAAAGCTGTCTTGATGAAGTTTCTCTTGGTTAACCTGCTCCTGTAGAAGAAAACTAATTGACAAATTATTGCTAATTTTACAAGAAGGTAGAAATTTTCATCCACCCTGGTTTTGTGGGTTTAAGCTGTTGGGTACTTTGGCAGAGGTTGGGCTACTACTAGCCTGAGCATGGTCAGTCTCCTGTGGCAAGCAGCAGGCTTCCGCTGAATAGCAAAGCACTGGATGCATAAATGCATCTTGCAGGATTTGAGTACTTCTTTCCTTTAGGACTGCCTTCCACTACTGGTGGAAAGGGATTCCAAACAAACCATCATCATTAGGCAGTTTATATACCTTAAGCCAGAACCAAATGTGTGGCTTACTACTTTTAAAGAACTATTCAAATGGCCCCAGATATATTAAAAGTCCAGCAAAGGCTGAAGTTGGCACACATTTGCCTTGTTTGCTCTTCTCTAGATTGTGATTTTATCATCTAATTGCAACACAGCTGCCTAACACACTCCCCAAATCACCACAATGCAGCTGGCATGTACAAGTTGTATCCACTTGCTGGTTCTGTTCATCAGTAGTCTTTGCAATTTAATCAGTCTTACATTTTCTTAAAATAACAGATGAGAAAGCAGAAGTTATTGTCTCTCTGGGGAAGGATACGTGCCATCATTCTGCAGATTTATTGATTACTGGGGAGAAGAGCAAACCAAAAATTTGGCACCCACAGTAACATTCCCTAAAATTCAGGATAAGAATTATATTCCATCCTTGTCGCAACTCAAGTTCACTAGATAACAGACACTTCCAGCCCATTCCACACTGGATGGGCAGGCCTGCCTTTTCCCTGCACTTTGTGCAGCCAGGCAGGGCATAGCTGTGCCCTGCTGAGCAGATATTAATTTTTAATATATAGAAATTTAAATTATTTACACACTTCTTCATGCAGTAGCAAAATCTAACCCTTATCACTGAAACAGACTGTTGCATACCCTGTAAGGCTGCATCAAGTATTATTAGTGAAGGTACGCCTGAAATATTTACTGTCCTTAACTCAGTTTTCTGTTCTATCCACACCTTCATAGTTAGAAAGCTTTGATTCTTCAAGTCTTCATGGATGACACCTGCATATTAGTACTCAGAAGGCAAGTATCTTCTTCATACATCTACTAGAAGTTAAGGAAAACACTTTTTATTGTATTGCCAGTATTTGAAACAGCCCGATTTTTAAAATCTTTACAGTTGGCTGTAGTATAATCAGATTCTAAATTCTTGACCCAGTAAAATCCAGTTGGAATGCTGGAGTAGCAGTTTATAATGGCTGGTCATGTTCATGCTTGCTAGGAATTCTAACATAAATTCTTGAACTGAAGTCAAGTTTTAAGATCATTTAATTGTGTTAAATACGAATCTCTGTAGACATTAAATTACCACTGTTCATTTTATAGCCATTTTTGAAGGAGTTTTTTTGCAAGTATATTAGCAGAGGAGCCATAATTCATTTCCCACTGATACAGAAGTTACATTTCTTTACTTACATACGAAGTTAAATGGCTATTATTTTAATGCCAGGCTTTACAGATCCTTTTATTCTTCATCCGTTCTTTAGTAAGAGTTTTCTGAATGCTATTTAAAAGCAAAAAATCGAGGAAATTGCATTAAATACCTTAACTGCCACATAGCTTAAATTCATGTTTGACTAGAAGTTAAGAAAATGCACTTGAGGTGTTTGCTAGTTTTAATTCTGTTGAGTACCTACAGCCTAGTAATTTTTTAGATCTGTTTTCTTGATTCAGAATTTCATTTACTCTTTGTATTGTAATGGTGGGGGGGAGGCAACACTTAAAATCTCTTGCATTAGATGCTACACTTGTGTTAATAAGCTAGAGGACGGCAGGGCAACACCTGAACAGCACCTTGTGCCTGGCCGTGTCGTTGGGAGCCACAGCACAGCCGTGGTGCATGGCAGCCACCGCTCCCGGCACGTGGCTAAGCCAGAGCTTGAGCTCAGCCAGGGCAGAGAGCAGCAAGTTTATTTTCTGTGAATAAACAGAGTCCTTGGGACTGTCTGTGCTGCCACAAGATTTCCAGTTAGCACCAAAATTATAAGCTGTACATTTTACTACTTCACTGGTTTTGTAGCTGTGTCATGCCTTGAGTTCACAAACAGGCAGTGACAGTCAAAACCAGTCACTAACGTCCTCAATTGGGAGTGTTTAACTCCTGGGAGCCAATTAACTGGCAATTCGCTGCACCAGAAGCTGCTTCATTTAGCAGGCTTCTGCTAAATAAATACATAAATAAATATCCATGATGAGTTACATTATCACCATTATTGACATAATCCACCTTATATTTAATTTGGATTTAAATAGTTTGCAAAGCACAATTCCTTTTGATTAAGCTATTTTGTTGTTGTTGCCAAACAGGATTCTCAATTATTTACAATATTTTCTGCTGAAAAAATATATATTCATTTATAATTCCCAGGCAGGATGCAAAGCATCAGCATTTGTTTATAAGAGAACTGTTTTAAGCAGCAACACAGACTGTCATCCTGTTGGCCTGAGCAATATCTGCCTAGATGTGGGAGTCCTGTGAGAATGGGAGGACTTTTTGATTATTATTCTATTCTAAGTGAAAATTGCCTGTATCTGCTGTTGAGGAAATCAGATTGTTTTCAAACATTTAATTTAAAAGGAAAATAAATTCCCATTTTTTACAGCTTCCACACATTGACACTGAGAAAAAGGTGTCAGTCTTGCCCTTCATAGTCCATATACCGAGACACAGACCATCTGTCAGAACTGTAGCAATGAAACACCCACTGTACAGTTGGGGATATAATCTTTGAGATGCTGACTACTGTGATTGACTACTGTTTTATTAATTTCTGTTCTTATTTGCTAAACATGGGATGCACCTCCACAACAATGCTGGAGGAAACAGGACACCCAGTTAAGAGGCATTCCCTCTGCCTGCCTCTGAACATTGCACTTCCCCACCTCCTTACCTGCAGTGTGCACTGAGTGCTGCATGACCCACCTGGAGCGTGGAGTGCCATTTCCTCAGGACAGCAAACAGCACTCGGTGAAAGCAGGGGTCTGGCGAGATTCACATTCATGAACCATGCAGTTTTTTAGGAATGTTGCCTGCTATAATCCTTCACTGAACAACTCGTCACAAACTGATTTACCTGACTGTGGCCAAAAAAAAAAAAAAGGCACAGAATTTCTTTGTTGTTAATACTTCGCTTTGTAGGGGAAAGAGCTGTTTAGACAAATCACTGACGCATTCAGAATTTCAGATGCACAACAGATCTTAAAAGAAATGTGCATGCAATAAAAAGGCATGAGTGATCATTTTCTTTGCTAACCACACAGGATATTGCTTGGTTTTATCCAAGCAAGACCAAATATGGGCTCTACATATAATAAGTAAGTCCATTCTTACAGAACTGATGGATACTTTCAGCAGGCTCAAGATCCATTATTTCTATAGTCTGTGTGGATTGTGTGCTGCAGATAGATAAAAGACGCCCCAAGGATTTGCATACTAAGTGAATATGCCAAGTATTACCAAGTTCCTTTATTTTCTCACAAGCACAGTGATTCTGTTTTCCTTCCAAGTGCAGTTCTTGAAGTGTTTTTGTGAGAATTCAGCTTTTGTTTAAGAGATGAGTTTCGGTTCTCATAGTTATATTAAAAAATATCAAAACCCCATATCTGACCCCAATTGCACTCTCATAGTTCAAAAGCCAGAGGCAAACTGAAAACACTGGGTTTTTCAATAAGCCCCATGTCCTAATTTTCACATCATTACCACAGTTCCCAAATAGTTTAGCTCTACATGAGGTGCTGACCTTGAAGAAAAACTACATGTTGCATGTGTGTGACTGGTCTGGGAAACCCATTCCAGGGCCAGGTCACAAAAGATCCTAAACATAATTAGATAAACAACTGGAGATTTGAAAGGATGGGGGGGGGTTGGCATTCTCTTCACAGAAAACCAGGTTTTGGACCCACTTCCACTAAGTCAGAAATGGAGCATGGCTGACAGGAGAGGCTGGACCCACTTCACACCCATGTTGCAACAGCTGGTTTGGGTTCACCTGACCCAGCCCTGCTTGGGCTGAGCATGCGGCTCACAGAGGACAGGCTGGGCTCCTTGGCTGCAACTCTGAGCTGGAAACAGCCAGAACTTTCTTTGTCTAAGGACAATACTTTCTGGGTGCAACTATCTGAAGAAGCAGGACAAGGACAACCTTCTGGATAGTTCTTTCGTACAAACATTCTACTACTTTTATGAACAGCACTGCCGGGTGTGTTACTTGACTGGAGACCCAGACATTTCTTCCTTTTGTTTTTTTATTCCCCTCCCCCATTTCCTATTTTTCTAGGATGTGGAAACTGCTCTCAACATTGTCCAAAAAAAAAATAATCATGACACTGGATAAGATCTGCGAAGTGATATATATATTTCAGGATATTTTACTTGCCTTCTATGTTTTGCATTTTTTTTTTAATTACTCATAAGGGTTAGTAACACAGTTTTTAAACAAAAGCTGAGGTTGTCATGGTATTGTTATACCAGCTAACCCTTATTATTGTGAAAAGGAGAAAAAAGGCAACAAACACCAAGAAACAAGAGATGACAAAATATCATGCTATGTATGGGAAAGAGTCTGTATTTTATTTTCTCACCCCAGAGCTGCCCACCACATTCCCTCCAGTTCCTGTTGACCAAGGCCTCCTGAAAACTGCTTCTCATCAGGCAGTTTCTGACATCTCATTTTCTGGAGCATTTCAGTATCTCCACCATATCTATTTTTAAATACATCCAACACCAAGTGAAGTGAAGTGAAGGTACTTTTGGGGCACATTTACTACATTCATGGCAGGTTTCCATAAGAACATTTTGTTGTCAGAAGGGGTGTAGCACTTCCACTCCTACTGATATGGCTTTTGCACATGTTGTGAGTGCAAAGTAATAGGAAATCCATAATGAATTTGGAAGATAATTTTGCCTTATTCTCTATTCATTCATGATGGACATTACATTTTTTTAAATATGATTAGTCACTCAATTTACAGAAAAAATCCTGTGAATGTTTGTATGAAAGAACGATCCAGAAGGCTGTCTGATCCTTGTCCTGCTCCTTCAGATAGTTGCACCCAGAAAGTGTTCTTCTTAAACAAAGAAAGCTCTGGCTGTTTCCAGCTCGGACAGAGCTGCAGATGAGGAGGGCTGCTTTGGCAGTCTTACCATAACAGGAGGCCATCATTCTAAGCCAGGGACACCTCCTCCCTGCAGCCATTTGGATTTGAGAAAGAACCCCTCTGCCAGTGCCCCTCACTGCCTGTCACCCAGGCTGCCAGGGACGAGCCATGCCCCTTCCTGGAGGCAGAAACACGAAGAACAGAGAGATTCAGAGCGAAGTGCAAGCATTTAAAAAAGACATCGTCAACTGTTCAGCCTGCAGTGTGGCACTGCTGTGCCAGATCACTGCCACTACCTTCACTCTGCAGTTACACCTCACCAGGGCTCAGCTCTCTCTTCCCTGGGTTCATCACAACCAGATCACACTGCTTCCCATGGTGCTGTTGATGCTTATCTCTCCACTTCCCCATCCTTCCCACCCCACGGCAGGTCTGTCTATCACACCTCAGCGGCTGAGTGGGTGTGGAAAGCCAGGTGTGCCATCACCTCACCCCCCTCACCAGCACAAAGCCACAGCAGAGCTCAGCACCATGGAGCACAGGTCTGCAGACACACATTGTAACATTGGATTTCTTGTCCGTTATCAGTTTGAGCAATGCCATGCTGTGTCTGGATTGTACCCTTTCTTCATGTACTGACAAAATGGAAACGTGACCCAAGGGATAGGGGTGGAAAGTGACTGAGAGCCTGCTGAAGGATGGGCATTTGCATCTGCTCTTTGCTGCCAAAAATAGCAGCAAACCTGAACTAAAGTGGACAAGGGTAGTGAGCAGGAGGAGATGGCATGAGAGAAGCCAGGGGACTCATTTAGGGGTTATTCTGTCTTTGGGCTTTTGTTCATTACTGGAGTGGCCAGAAAGGAATATGGTTCCATGCCAAAGAGGCAATGAAAACCTACAGATCTATTTGGTAAAAAACACTATGTCTGAATTTGAGCATGCTTCCCAAAATACCACCAGCTCCTCCCAAAATTGCAGTGTTTTCAGGTACGTTGATCTGTGAAAAATGGAGATACACAGGTATATATGCTGGCAGGTAGCAGGTATTTTTTCAGGGGCTTTTATAACTTAAGACCTTTCTCCGTATGCATGAGTACAACTGTTAAAACTGCTGCACACAGCAGTACTAAAGACTCATAAGGCTTTCCCTCCAGAGCCTTCCCCATCCTTGTGGCCTCCTTTGGATGCTCTCTAACACCGTAATGTCTTTTTTTATTGTGGTGCCCAGAAGTGTCCCCAGCACTCGAGGAGAGGCTGCCCCAGCCCAGGGCAGAGCAGGACAATCCCTCCCTGGTCCGGCTGGCGATGCTGGGCCTGGTGTCCCCAGGACAGGGATGTCCCCCTGGCTGCCAGGGCACTGCTGGCTCAGATCCCACTGGCCATGGACCAGGAGCCCCAGGTCCCTTCCTGCAGCTGCTCTCCAGCCTCTCGTTCCCCCGTCCATCCACACAGCCAGGGTGCCCCATCCCAGAGGCAGAATCCAGCACCTGCCCGTGTTAAACTTCACATGGTTGGGGATTGTCCATCTCTCTCATTTGTCTGGGCCTCTCTGCCCTTGAGGGAGTCAACAACTCCTAATCTAGTGTCATCAGCAAACTTCCTTAGTGTTCTTTGAGGCCTGAGTCCAAGTCTGTAGCAGCCAGCAGGCCGGCTAGGCTGAGGAGCCTAAAGGAGAGCCAAATAAGAGACCACACAGAGACAGCAAACGGAGAGGGCACAAAGAGAGNCAAACGGAGAGGGCAAAAAGAGAGAGAGGGCAGAACCCTCTGCCTTTATTTATATGTTTTTACAAATCACTGTGGATTGGAGGTAGAAATCACCACCTCTCAATTCCATTGGTCAAAGCATCTATCTATCATATTTTTCCACCTAGTATACTGAAATGATAACAACACAGTTAACAAAACATAGATAGCTGTCAAGAAACCATGGCCATGTTTACAGAAGAATGTGTGAGAAAGTATCACAGCAAAGAGAAACACTGAGAAACTGCAAAACTCAAGACAACACAAGTCAGTAATGAAGATGTTGAAGTGCACAGGGCCGAGGATGGAGCCCTCTGGCACTCCACTGGTGACAGGTCACAAGCCTGATGTCACTCCATTCACTACAACATTTTGTGCCCAACCTGTGAGCTAGTTGCTCACACCCTGGCCCCACATGAAAAAAGCACCTGTGGTATCCAGCACTCCTTTTCTATACCCAGCACTGCCTCAACTCACATCATCTCAGTTGTCTCATATTGTCCAATATTTTAGTCATGCCACATTGTAACTTTAAAATTTATGGCTGACGACTAAGCAGCACAGGTATTGCAAGTACAAAATGTTAATGGATTTCTAGTATTTCAGACTTTGAGATGACTTTTTCAAACACGGTCTTAAATCCATGCTTGGTGGCAAGTGCACCTTTTGGGCCCATCATTATAGACAATGTTACTCTTTTTTTTTGACCTCCCAACCTCCCTGGAAATGGGCCTTGATTTGTTCAAATTCCTCTTAGATGAGGATGAAAAATCTTCATTACGAAGTCACTTCTAACTGCTTTCAATAAAACACTTGGGCACGACAGGTGAGAGCAGAGAGTTGTGCAAGCTGAGAAAGTTCATGCCAGAAAACTCATGGATCCTCAGCTGAGACTTATCGTGCTTCAGCAGAGCTGAGCACACGCTTACCGTCCTTGATTGCTGATAAATGGCAGCGCTTTTGCCAGGGCATAATCAGAAAAAGTGCACTCATGCAAAATCTGAAAAAGGGGGTGCAGGGAGGGGCGTGGCTGTCTTTTTTGGTTGAGTGGGGGCTATGGGCTTCTTTGCCTTTTTTTTGAATAAATAAAAGCAAAATATTTATCTTCTTTTACTTCACTGCTAACCTATTGTCCTTTCCAGGTAATATCATTGGTTCTGGGATCTTTATTTCACCGAAAGGAGTTTTGGAGCACACCGGCTCGGTGGGACTCGCTCTCATTATTTGGGTGCTTGGTGGCGGTGTGGCTGCCCTTGGCTCGCTATGTTATGCTGAACTGGGAGTCACCATCCCCAAGTCGGGAGGGGATTATTCCTATGTCACAGAGATTTTTGGTGGGTTAGCTGGGTAAGTACCCTCTCTCTAAAAACTAATTTGAAAACACATTTATATTATGTGTTTGGTATGGGAAAGCCATCTGTCTTGGAAGAGACAACATTTGTCAATAAAAATGCTTTAGCAAAATCAACCTTTTCTGTTCTCTCTTAGAAATAGCAAATTGCCCCTACACAGACCTCCCAATGCTGCTTTCAAGGGAAGGTGACGGATGCTTTCATTTCCCTCATTGACTCAGTAAAGTCCGTGACAGAAAAGAGCAATGCTGTGTCCAAGTGATATTCCTGTGTGCCAGTCGTGAATGATCAGTGCCTTGTGTTGAAGAGCTTCACCCGTCAGGGAGGCAAGGCTGGAGCTACTTACCAGAAATAAAGCAAAGCTGCTTCACTTACCGCAGCTGTACAGAATAACCAAGTGTTGTAAATACAGAAGGGAGGGGAATGCTAACTCAGGGAATGATTTTTCTATGAAAATACTACTAATGGAGTAGTGTGGCTAAGGGAGGAAGGGACAAGTGAGAAGAGGTTATCTTTTTTATTTGAGTGTACACTTTTTCATGTATTCAACACAACAAATTAAGTTGTCAGCCTGTACTCACAGGCTACTAGAAAAGCACCAGAATGTTCTGACCAGCTCTCTTGTTGTGAGTAGAGAGACCATACCACATGCTGTTGGTTTAAGAAAAATAAGCACCAGTAAAGAAAACTAGAGAAAGAGTAAGGAAAAAAATACCATTCCTTCTCATGTGAGATGGAAAACAAGTTCATAACAGTTGAACTAGCTGCTGAGCAAGGACAAATCAGAACAGGTATAACACAGGCAGACTGTCATCCTATCCCACAGGCTGTCCTCTCACGCCTGTCTCAGCTCAGTGCCAAACAGGCACTGGGCACAGCCAGCATTACAGACATGCTAGGTCACAAGGTACCTTTCTGATGCTTGTCAGACTTAAGCCATTGCCTTACGCTGGTTCATGAAGTCCATGTTTCTCCAGTTGATGGAATCTCCTCTGACTGCTGTCCGCTTTGCATAGAAAATTATACTGGCATCACAGAACAGCTTGAGGTAACAACAACATTGGCTTGGTTAACCAAATCTCAACTCCTCTTCACTGAGGTTTGTTCTCTCACAGGGGCAGGAGCTGTGCAGCAAAGCTCCTGCTTCCCCAGGGCACTGCAGCAGGCAGGCAGCATCTTCCCCATTGCCTGCTCGTAGGAACAGTGTCTGCAAGCAGGGACCAGGGAGATGAGAGCATAGAACCCCACAAACAGTCACAAGTCCTATCCCTGGAACATCACTGTGAAGGAGGCCAGAAACGTCAGTTTCACAAAACCAAAAGAATTGTGCTTTCTAGGGGAGAAAATGAAATTAGTTAGAAATCAAGTACAACTAAACCTGGCTTTAAATTGTTCCTCAGCTCACTCTGCCACGTTCAGAGAACTTGCCTGGTCCCTGCAAGCACCAAGCTATGCAACTGCTGTAATAAACCACACACCAGTTGATTGGTCACTGCCCAGCATGTACCTGGGGATAGTCTCACCTCCCAAGGCAGGAAGTTCTGCTTGGGCAGCACTTGCTTGATGTCCAGGCTTGTAATACACAAGCAATATGAAAAAAGCACAACCTGTCATCTGAAGGGAAGCAAGTGCTTCCATTCTTGCTCTGGAGAGACTTCAGCTTTTCTCTCAAGGAAAGTAGTCCCACTAGTATGACAGAGGGTTGCATTAGGCAAAAGCCTTCAGGTAGGTTTTGGTGTGAAAATTGGGGATTCAGTCATATTTTCCAGTAAAGCCAAGCTGGGATTGTGCCCTGCTGCACTTTGCTGAAACACCACCTAAAGCCTGCCGCTTTGGGGAACTCTGACAAGCACCTTCAGCTTCCCACTTTGGGAAGTGCCCATTGGCAGTTGCACATGGGGTCCAAGCTTAAAGGGGCCTGCACTGTGCCTCCCCTGAGATAAAAACCACTGCTTCTCTCTTTTGATTTAATCCTTCTACAAAGTACATCACACTCAGCATAGAAAGCTTTAGTGCATCTGCTTTTCCAGTACATCTGGAAAAGCAGACTTTCCCAGTGACCAGTCTGGATGGTTTGGTCTATTCACACAAAGATGTTTGGCAGAGCACATGCTGTACCCACCCAGACCACAACATCTCTACTTCTGTTGTCTTCTCCCTGTCTCCCAAAATTCTCCCATTTATTATGTTTTCCTGCATAGATATAAGGCACAAAGAAATACTATTTGATTGTAACAGCCATGGGATATTTACATGCCCCAGCTTCTGTGTCTGGCAGTATTGATAGTTGGATTCGTAACCTTTTTTTTAAAAAGCCACATTGCTAGGTGTGATGTAAGTAGGTGAATGGAATAACAGAGTGTGGCAGGGCATCCTTTCCCTCCTTCTCTCTACCACAAATGGTTGGTGTATATGAAAAAGAGAATTTGGACTGGGTTAAGTTCTTAGTAAGAGGGGTCATTTCCTGATGCCAACAGCTTGCAGGACAGGGCCATCTCCTGAGCTGGCAGGAGCTGCGGCTGCAGAGCAGCAGCCCTGCTCCAAGTCCAGCTCAAGGACAGCAGGAAACACTGCTGAAAAGTGGTGGTGATGGCAAACCTTGGCTGGAGACAACCCTGAGCAGAGACACTCCCCAGCTCCTCTGGCCAGGGGAGAAGGAAGAGGTGAGGAAGGGTTCCAGTATTACTAGGCTCTGGTCTGGTACCAGAGGAAGACTCCTGCTTTCATCTCTATTTAGAAATCATTTTGGTTTTAAACAGCATTTGTGTGTGCGCACACAAACTGCAGGGAATGTGTCACAGCCTGTGCTGCAGGAGCCATCTGAGCACAGCTCTTCTTACATGCACATGGGCTTGCAAGTCTGTATGGGTCGTAAAAAGAACATTACCCCAAACAGCAAATAAGAGGCTTAATATGTATTTTTGCAGAAGACAATGAATAAATTCAGCTTCATGAAAAACCCTCCAGTGCATTTCTGACCAATACAACTTCTTCTGAAAGCTCAGCAATAATGCTGCAGCTAACAGAGCTGTGACACCAGCAGAGACCGGTGACAGGACATATGTCCGTATTAAAATCAGTCAGCAGAGAGTTTTCAGCCAAAGCTTTGAAAAGTATCACTCTAAACTGGAAGTATAACATGCTTCAAATATACTTCTATGTTTCTTTTTTGTTATTGCAAAAATTTGAATTTTCTAAAGGCAGTAAGACTTCCAGCAATGTAGGATAGCATTAATAGTACACAAACCAGCTCCAACTTACTTAAACCAGTTCAGTTTTTCCTGAACTGTACTAAGGTGAGTTGTACTATAGCACCTGTTTCCAATTGTTTTCTTTTGCTAATGATGCACAAGTAGGGTACACTGGAATTTTATGTTTTCAAATGCAGCTTTGACTCCATAACATTTAATATCTAATGCGAGATCCTCGTGGGAGTACAGGCACATCCCAAATAGATGTTTGAGAACCAATTTCACCAAGTCCATTAGACTGTTTAAGACCCAGATCATACCATGCTGTTTATTTCTTTCCACAGGTGAGGAAATTAGTATGCAGAGATATCTGCCAAAAAAAAAAAAGATCCATTTTGGTCCAGGGACGACTGGCACTTCATATGAATGCCACACCTTCCCAAGAGTAGCACATGGCACCACTTACTCTGGCCTGTTTCTAAAATGGGGGAATGGGCTATAATTAGACATTATCTCATGCAGATACACACTGATGAGAGTGTGTGCCATTAATTTCAATGAACTCTGGATCAGGCTTAACAATCAAACACAGCAGAGGCCATCCAGCCAGTAGCTAGAATACAGGCAGGGAGGTTATTTTACCAGCTCTTCCACCACCAGCACATGCAGGACCTCAGATTTCTCATGCAAACTCCAATGTTCAGAAAAAAACCCCAACCAACCAACTGAAACCCCAAAACCAACCAAATAGCTACATCTTCCTTTTTCTTTACATTCAGCTGTCTCAAGCCGGTTATAAAGATCTGATCACTTCTTAGTCAGCAACAAGAGAAGATTTAACTTCTTACATTCTTGTAATCACAGTAACCGTGAAAGGCTGTAGGGTGGAGTTCCATCTCCCAACATTCTCAGTGCCATAGCTCAGCCCTCAGGGCAGTAATTACACCACTTTCCATCTGAAGAACGAAGTAATTCCAGTTATGCCATGCTGTCCTCTCCCTGCGTCAAGCAAACACCATCTCTCCACAAGCCATTTCACTCAGGAACAGCCATTCCCAGCCAGCTGGGCCTCCTGGTCCTCATCCTGCCCTGGCAGCCGCTGGCACTGTGAGCACAAGGCATGTGCCACTGTTGCACCCCAGCGCCCACAGCTGCCTGTTTAGGGATGTGAATGTGATCTGAGTGACCGGTGTGAAGGTCTTTTTCTCAGAAATAGGTTTTGATTAAAACTTACCTGTAGAAACAAGATAAAAGTGGGCCTACACCTTAGGCAAGCTTCCTTCTTGTTTTATTTCCATCTCTCTTTTGATCTTCACATTTGACAGTGCAACTTTGTCCCCCTCTGCTAAAATTATGCATTTGCTTTAATTTGCATTATCAATCCTGCATTTCAATTCCATGATTGTCATAAATAATCCATTCCCATTAAGCCATATACCAACTATACCATACTCCATATTACAACATAGAAACAAGGGCAAATTTTGCTTGAAATAGTGTTTTCAGAGTCATTCTCCCCACTGAAAATTTTACACAATTCTCAGCCTGTGTAATGGGTATGGGTGAAGATAAACATGATAGGGAAGAACTGGTAGCCTCTGCAAAGGCCCTGCCAGTTGACAGCCATACAAAACAACTTGACCTCAGTCAGCACCATCAGTATCCTAATCATATTCAGCAAATTGTTATTGCAGTCTTTAGGTCCTATTTATTCTTCAGTATGGACCAGCTGAGTTAACTCAGCAAGCTCCTCAGAGCTGCTGCAGGCTGGGTACATCATCAACAACACCAAATAGCACAAAGCAATCACTGGAGAAAACTGCTCTGAACCACAATGAAAAACACTAGAAATTGGAGGAGGGAAAAAAAGGAGTCACTCAACAAAATAAAGAGAAAGAAAAAAAGCTACTGAGTTTATTGTAAAAAACTGCAGTGACAGTTGGGAAGGTACCCAGCTCTTGCATCAGTCTGGTTTACCAAATTAACTCTGGTAGCTAATAATTGCCCCATACTTCTCAGAAACAAGACAGCAAAGTGAAGGATGGGACTGAGAGACATTTACCACCTCAGCTGAGGAGCACCCAGCAAGCAGTAATCCCCCCAAGTTAATGGCACAGAGAGGGGCTCCCTCAGCTGTGCCAGATCTACAGGGCTGGAAGCAGGCAACACACTGGGTGGGTGCAGCCCCTTAAAGAGCAACTCATGTAATATAGAAATTATACTGTTTTATTTGGAAATATCATTTCAAATCCTCATTTGTGACGGGCATCCCTGCACATTACATTTGTGCATGTATGTGAACAAATAACTGTGTGTGTATCTGTGTGTGCATATACGTGGCAAGAAAAACTTCATTTTCTTGCAATGATTACTTCTCACTATAAAAATAATACTACTTCAAATATTTTTAAAGACTAACCAGATCCACTGCTGCCTTTTTAACTTTTTCTTCCTTTGCACAGAATGAGAAACCAAAATATCTTACACTTTAAACTTGCATGGATACCTTGTTGGGTGCAATCACCTTAAGCCACAGCTGGAGACAGACAGCCAACGCAGTGGACCCCAGCTGTGTGATCCGTGACAAAATACTGCAGCACTAATCTGCCCTGGCCCAGGTCACAGAGCCACCACCAGCGGTGACAAGAAACCCTCCCACTGACCAGCAGGGAGCTGGTAGCAGCCCCAAGAGTACAGCTGCTGCCTATGGCTGAAGGCCCTGCCAAAACCCTTTAGAGGTGCCTTCAATGTAGGGACTGGTGTCTGCTGTGGTAACGTCCGCCCAGGAGCAACAGAGCTCCTTTCATCTAGACACACAGAGTGAAATCAAAGCATGCCTGCTGGTCATAATTCTCGCTCTTCCACACATTCCTAAACCATGCTTTGCTTTACAATGTTTCATTTAAAATCTAGATTGTGCTAAGACCATGGGAAAAGGGATGAGGAGAGTCGCACATAAGTGACTTTTATGGGTGACCAGGACGAATGTGCTCAGCCCTGATGCATCGTGCATGGGTGAGCATGTGTTATCTCCTCCAGCACAGTACCAGCACTGCTTTCTTGTGCTTTTCCTTGTCTTTCCAGGTTTCTGCTGCTGTGGAGCGCAGTTCTTATCATGTACCCAACTAGTCTGGCTGTCATTGCACTGACTTTCTCAAACTATGTCCTGCAGCCCATCTACCCTAACTGTATCCCCCCCTATAATGCCTCTAGGATCCTCTCGATGGTGTGTTTACGTGAGTATTTGCTTCTTGGACACGCACAAATCTTGCCCTGGTTTTACTAGGGACCACTTGAGGGGCCGCTCCAGCCACGCTGGGATCAGGGCCACAACTGCAAAGGCCAGCTGGGAGGTCCCAGGAGAGACACTGTGACTGCTGTGGGATATTCTGTCCCTTTCCACTTGCCTGCAGCAAGTATAATGGCCTGGAGTGAGGCACAAAGGCACCCAAATCCCTGTGGGTCCAGGGAAAGTGGCGGCAGGTGAGCATGTGGGATGGGACAGTGCTGTGCTACCTGCAGAGCCATGGGCACCTGGCACAGGTGACCCACCACCCTTTGAGCCTTTTCCCTTCCTCGTCTTCTTTCACATTCACACACATGAACGTGCAGGAAGGCAGCGTGCAGCCAGCTCTGCATTAATTACTTAGGGAGCCGGCAAAAGCAAACCTGAGCTCCAGGACTGAAGACGTTCACTGTTTCTGTGACGAGGCAATGATCCCTGCACGGTAAGCACTACTCAGGCACAGTTATTGGAGCTGGGGAGAGCCCCAGCTGGCAGCATCCAAGGGATGAAGGCTGATGGCTGCCAGGGATGCACCTGCGCTGGGAGTCTCCTTGGGAAAGGCAATGCTCCCCTTCACCCTCATTCCTGGCCACTCTAGAACTCCCTGCAGGAACATGCGTGTGTTTTTCAATATTTTGACTGTATGTTCTTAAATAAACATAATTTCATTTCACTGAATTCAGTCTTTTGCTCTCCAGTCCTCCTGACCTGGGTGAACAGCTCCAGTGTGCGATGGGCAACGCGCATTCAGGATATATTTACAGCAGGAAAACTCTTAGCCCTGACCCTTATCATTATTGTGGGCTTCATACAGATCTTTAAAGGTACTCTGTGAGACACCTCTAACGCTGGTATAGTACTGTTGATAGACTTGATTTTCCCCACTTACTGCACTGTTTCCTCCTTACAAACTGACCTGAAGGTGTGCTGGGGTTTGCCA
Source organism: Pomatostomus ruficeps (assembly GCA_013400735.1). Lineage (NCBI taxonomy): Eukaryota > Metazoa > Chordata > Aves > Passeriformes > Timaliidae > Pomatostomus > Pomatostomus ruficeps. The sequence goes on along the minus strand of VYZT01038288.1, from coordinate 59,798 downwards.
AGCTGTGGAGTTGCATACTGACACAGCTGTGGAAAGTATGACACAAGGGAGAAATCAGCTGTATCCCCCTCAAAAAGTCCCTTTCTAGCCCACCTTGTAGGATTTGATAGAATAAAGGAGAGCAGTTCACAATGTTTCAGAATAGTTACTTAAAATTTTTAATCTGTTGTGCATTCCTTGAATTTGAAGTGCTCTGGATGTAAAATGAATAAGTAATGCTTTACCTAAGGCAGGAAGATATCTGCTTCATTTCAGGCCCTAGTCCAATTTCCTACAAAAGTCACTTAAAAGATTAAACATAGGCAAAATTGTCTCACTGATTCAAGTTATTGGAAAGCAGAAAGCATAAAAGAATAATAAAATTTTTATCATGTGTATGGTGAGTCATATAAAGGATGAAGAAATATGACATTTACAGAGAGCAGAAAACTTGTTTTCTCAGTGGTAATAGTCCTACAGTCTTGACAAATCTTTCAGCCCCATAGACATTTTATTTTCAAGTATTTCTTCTAAACAACATCAAACTCTTGTAAAAGAAAATTGCATTAAGAGCAGGTAAGAATTTACACTGCCAAGGATCCACCCTCAGACAGTGCAGGTTGACAAAGGGTCTCATGAGTTGCTGCAGCGCAGGTGGTGGTAAAGGGTGTCTGTAAAGCATGAGCTGCCTCACCAGGACATTGCCCTGCAGTAAGCACTGCAATTGCTATGTCAGCTAATGGTGATATGAAGAGCATGAAGTCTCAGTTACAATAAAGAATAAAAAGTGAAAGCTTACCTATTTTAAAGTGTGTGAGGTAAGTAGGCATGGCTTAACATCTTGCTTGTGCTCTTTATACAGGAAACTACAAAGAGTTGACACCCAGCAATGCATTCAATTTTTGGATGACTCCATCCGTGGGGCATTTAGCATTAGCTTTTCTTCAAGGGTCCTTTGCATTTAGTGGCTGGAACTTCTTGAATTACGTAACAGAAGAGCTGGTTAATCCCCGCAGGCAAGTATCCATTTCCATGACACTCCTCTTGAAGTGCTGAGACATTGGAGTTATCTGGTAGTATTACTCATTTCATAAGATGCTGCAATGTCATTCCATGTCTGAGGGACTGGTCTTTCTAAAGGACAGAGATTTTTGTTTAGAACAGATAGCAGGCAAGTTACAGAAACACTGAAATTTAAAAAATATTGCACAAGGTATTAACGGAATCAAAGCAGCCTATAGACAAGGCAGTATCTTTATTCAATCATACTCAATCTTCCATAGCAGAAAATTAACCATAGATGAGATACTGCACATGTATCTACAGGGAGAATCTTCTTTGTCATAAAAAAATTGAATTATCCTGGAAGTCACTTTGCTTTTTCACTCAAAGGTCTCCCACAGGCACCTGAAAGAGAAGATCAGCTGTGCAGCAAAAGTGGCACTCTCTGCCCTAGCGCAGCTGTGGGCAGCAGCCTGCCAAGGCAACTTTCATTGGGTCACTGCTGATCCTGGGCACAGGAGGGGCCTGGGAATGACTCATTACAAACAGGCTGAGAGGCTGGAGGGAATTTTAGTTTAGCAAAGCTCAAACGTTTCAACATTTCTGAGTAAAGAAAGTGGAATGACAAATGTCAAGAGCAGCTCTTGGAGCATTAGATATTTCTGGGCATCCAATGCACACAGCAATTAAACAAGAAGAAATTTAAGCTATTACAGCTTGGATGGGAATGACTTAAAGTTACGGCCTTATGAGCATCTCTGCACACCAGTGAGTGGCAAAGTGCATGTCCAGAGATCTCGGCAGGAATAAAGGAAGCATAGTAATATGTTTCTTTAATAAACAACAATCTTTTAATGGACCACCACAATTTCAAAGATGTACAATAAAAAAGTTTTTACTTAAATAAGGTAAATATGGCCTTAGTTGAGAAATAAAGAGAAAATGGAGTGAATGGCCTTTTTTTCTTATTAGTTATTTTTGCAACCTTAGAGGAGAAATTAAACTATAAAAAAATTTGGATAACCAAAACCACTTCCCATTTTTACTAAACCTGTTCAAATTCACAAAGGTTAAATATGCTTTCTAAAACCTTTTTTCCAAATCTGACGCACAGAGGAAAATGCATCATGTTAGATACAGAATAGTTCAGGTGTCCACCCCTAAGAAGGTCTCTGGATTGGAGACCAAGTACATCTGTACTACTGTAAGTTGCCATGGTATTGCATGACCAGACCAGGTTTGCAGTACACAACAGGCCAAGAGAGGCAGCTGAACAACAGGATCCCCTTCCTTTTCAGAGCAGGTGAAGGCAAAGCAGAGCAAGGCGTTTTATTCCACCACGGTGCCTATACATAGGGTTTTTGGGAAACGGGTATTTCATTTTTCAGTAACAGTCTGTCCCAATCCCAACCAAGAGCCCAAAGGAGCTCGTGGTATCTCTGTCCCGGGAAGCTCCCTGTAGACAGCATGTCATAGCACTTTTCACCTTCTCTGACACACAGTGGGTCGGAGGGCTGATGGAAGCACTGCTTCCCTCCAGAGAAACAGCCAATGAACCCACCGGGACTGGTGACCCTTCCTGGGCCATACACAGCTGTTGTGGTCTCACTGTGCATGACTGTAATTTCTTATCTACCCTCCTAATTCTTTTATTAGGAACCTACCTCGTGCCATATTCATATCCATCCCATTGGTGACATTTGTGTATACGTTCACCAACATTGCATATTTCACTGCCATGTCACCCCAAGAGCTCTTGTCCTCCAACGCTGTGGCGGTAGTAAGTAAACCATTCCCTGGATGTCTAAAATACACTTTGTTTTCGGTACTGTGCTTTGCAGTGTATTTCAGTTTCTCTGCCTTCTGTTGCTTTAGACATTTGGTGAAAAGTTACTGGGCTATTTTTCCTGGGTTATGCCAGTCTCAGTGGCCCTATCTACATTTGGAGGAATAAATGGATACCTTTTTACCTCATCAAGGTTAGATGGAGTACAATTTTATGAACATTGTCTAATTTGGGGAGGGGCTGTTTTAATGCATTTGCTAAAGAAATGCTAGCTAGACATTTTGGATGTTGTAGAGCATGAGGTTGTTGTTGGGTGTGTTGGATACAATCGGTTATGAATTATTCTGTTTCAAATCAGCAAATGTAATATTGAATCCTGAAATTTCTTGCAAATTAGTCCTCATGAGTTATTGAAAGTGTTTGCAGATGTGGAATAATTCACAGTAAGAGCCAAACACAGCTATAGCATGGAACCAAAGTAATTTTATATCAATAAAGCTCCAGTAGCTCCCAGCTAAACTGTACTTTGCTCAAAGAGGAATTTTAGGGCCTGGTGCTGTAGTCAGTTATGGGCATTTTCATGCCCATGATGGAAAATCACCTTTCAAGCAAGATGCTTTGCATGGATACTGCTGATAACTGGGCCAGAATCTGTAAAGTCTGTAAGATTGTAATCAATAAAGTCTATTTATAATAACTGACCTGTCTGGATTTAATTTAGAAGTTATGAGGTTTTTTTGAGGAAACAGCTCAAGTACCTTGGGAAAGTTATTTATCCCAGCACTTCCATGGGTATGATGAGATGCAACAAATCAGAGTGCATATGTAGCAGGTTATACACTTAAAAGTAAAATGTTAAGGCATGTTAAACCTCATCCAAAATCCTTTTCACACTGTAAATACCCACGCCAGCTTCAGAGTATTCATCCCCCACTGGGTGAAGAGACAATGCTGGCCAGCAGACAGTCCTCTGAGGTATTTTGGCATCTCAGAGCAGGTCCCAGGGGACATTAGCTGTTAAAGGCCTTGTATACTGAAGGGTTTGGTTTAAATACCTGTCCCCAGGGGACACAGTCTCTAGTTGTCTCTGCAGTTGCAGCCAGAGCTCCCTCCCATGAGAAGACCAAAGCAGGTGTTTGAGATAAGAGGTGTTATGTGCCTAGGGACTGGAGAGGCTGTTGCATATGCAGTGGATTCATCATTACTCTTCTTATTTCCAGGTTATGTTTCTCTGGTGCTCGAGAAGGCCATTTGCCAAGTTTGCTTGCCATGATCCACGTCAAGCACTGCACGCCCATTCCTGCCCTTCTCGTCTGTGTAAGTGTTACTATCCCTGCTCTGTCATCATGTAACCTGCTTTTAGAAACCCTAAATCACAGAGACAAGAGCTGGAAAAACCCTTGAGAGGTGGTTTTACCCCAGAAGAGGAGCAGTGAGTCAGCCTGAAGTGCAGCTGGTAGGTGCCAGCGGAGCAGTTCTGACTGTCCCAGAGAGAAGCAGCCCTCAGCCTCAGAAAGAATTCCTCCTTCTCCCAATCCCCTTGACACCTGAAGGGTTTCGCTCACAACCTGAGTTGCAGTGTGAGCTCATTAACTCTTGTCCTGCAGCAAGAGATAGGGACTGGCTTTTGAAACAGAGATACTTCATTTAAGAAAAGACAAGCCCCTTAGACCAATTTTGCCTGCTTCCCACAAGCATTTGGAAATCTCCATGGTCACTGCTAATCCCACTCAGGCAAGGCTGCTTTAGGTCCTGCCGCCAAAGCCAGATATACGGTGGATCCCAGGGAAAGGACAAAGTACTCCTAAAACTACTTTCAACAACCAAGACATCTTGTGAGGTGTGAGGAAGCAGTTCTCTGAGGGCCACGGGTATTTCATTCTACAGGCCAAAAAATTAAGTCATTAAGGGACAATGATTGCAGTGGCCCTCAGTAACATGCCTGCTGAATAGTATGTCAGGCAGACGAGGTCACCGGCAATGGGCCAGCTGCCAGGCGTGTTGGGGGCTGGTCCAGTTGCTGGTGTGCTCCCATGGGAAACAGGTTCCCCTCACCTTTTTAGAGAGTGTAAATTTCTACAATTCTAATGACTTAGGGAAGTTATTATTTGAAACAAAGAGCTTCATATGCTTTTACCAACAGTGAAACTAGAATGTGTGATGGGTTTTACAGTGGCATAGAAGATGATAAAGAGAAAAATGATTCGCACTGCTGCTGTCCATGGCTGCAAGGCCCAGTGAAGGAATTCCCCAAAGGGCATTTACTTGAAATCTTGGCTGCATCAACGGCTGTCTACTGCAGATTTGCCACTGATATCAAAACCACAAGGGTTTGACCCCAGATGCACTAGAAAGATGCATGTTTACATGTCTCCTGGCTCTAACAGCAATTCTGACAAAATACACCCATACAAAATTTCACCAAATAAGCCTCCTGCTCATTCCCCTTCTATGACAAAATATGCATCTTGCTGAGGTTTTACAGCATTCCTGGGGTTTAGTGCCCCATCACACACATCTTGCATATTGCCCATTGAAGGTTTGGGGTAAATTGCCCTGGGCAGCCGTCAAGGGATCCTGTGTTCCACAGGGACTCATGAGGCAGAACTCCTTTGTCCTTAAAAATACATCAGCTGAAACCACACGCTGAGTCTCAGAGGCTGTTTCTCCGTGGAACAGCCCCAGCAAGAGCGAGCTGCCTGTTAAACTGACTGACTCATGCCGTGCCATCCCTCTTGAACCACAGTGCAAATCACAGAACAAGCACCGCATATCAATTCATCATTTGAAGGTGTTTTAATGCAGCTCAATGTACATCAGACACTGCTAGGAAATGTTTCTTTCTTAAGAAATAGAAAGATAATAATAGTATAATATAGGCAGCTACAACAGCAAACGGGGCCACAGTTTAGGCAAACCTAATTAATACATCAGGTTCCTTTTCTCTTCCATTTAATCACACCTAGCTCTCTGCATGGAGATACGTTTGTTTGTATATGGAGAACAGCTATTTCAACACTACCAGTGAGATCTTTATTTTTACTGATTTACTATTTTATTTCCAAAAATCAAGGGGCCAAGCTAAATGTAAAATAAACAGGCTGAGGGTTATTTGCAAGATGGTGGGTAGTAGCTGGCCCCCCTGCCAGCGACGTGGCTGGGGCCAGGCCACTGTGAGGGAAGCAGCCTCTCTTCAGCCACGAGCCACTGGGGGTGACACCCACACTGTGAGCAGATCTGACACATCAGTGTCACCTACGCATGGAATCTTGCCACTCCGAGCGACGTCACTGCAAAACCTGTCAGAGGCAGCAGAGAGTTGCAGGCACACAGGCCACAGTGCACACCTCAGGGAAGAGCAGTGACCACGTTACACGACAGCGATATGAGATGGTGTCCAATTTTAAATACATTTTGTGGTGAGACTGTTCAAGGTGTTGAAATCCCCCTGCCAAGCCTGCAAGGCTTCGAATAGGGGAACACAGGGACCGATGGGGCATTTGGCTGTAGTGGTGCCTAATTCCAGGTGCTGGAGGTGCTGAAACCTTCCCTCCTGGGAGGAATTTACTATTGAAACAGCTAATTAGGAAAAAAGGGACATAAGCAAAAAGAGAACCTGGATCAACACAGACCAAAATCTTGAGCACTCTCTGGAGGGATTTGGATATTTAGTTTCCCTCAGGCTCTGGGCCCCAGCAGACTGTGTTCACCGGGCTGATATTTGGTGCAGGTGAGTGCTCAACCCCTGTGGTACTAGAGAGCAGGGTGGGGGGCTCAAGGAGCAGCGCCCTGGCCCCCAAGTCAGCTCTCTCGGCTCTACAGTATTGATGCCTTTTTGCTGGTCCTAAAATAACAAGCTAGACACAGTTAGGTGATAAAAAGGGGTTCCCTTTATAAGGATCCTTAGGTGCACTACTTGCTAGGTGGAAAGCACTGAAGATGCCCACGTAATATAAAGCACACAGGATTTTTATGTTTGGCAAATTAGCATAACTGACAAAAATCCCCAATTAGAGACATAAATGGTGAGGAAATTCCCCCTCAGTTCAACCCTTTCTGAATCCCATCCCGCACTTCGATAGGAACTAAACATTGTTTATGGAAATGTGTTTTGGAGAGCTAGTTTCAGCCTTGGCTTCCCAGATAATCTAACCTCGGACCCCCATCTTGGATCTGCTGGGGAATTTATTTTGTCTTTCTGTCTGATAGAGTAGGTAAAATGCTAGCTACAAATACTATAATAGACTACAGCACTACAAATGCGTGTGTAAAGAATATAGAGCATATACAAAAGCAAACGTGAAAATCAATTCGGCAGCAGTATTAGGCAGACAAAGACTTCAAAAAAGCAAGCAAAAGCACGGAAATTTCCACCATCCATCTGCCAGTTTCCAAACATTAGTAATGCTCAAAAGATTGATGATGCTGATCAGCTGTGACATGAGCCAGCAGGAGAAAGGTCAACGTCTAATTCTTTATAATATACAGAGCACCTACAACAACATAGTGCCCTAAATACAACATTTTGAGTCTAAGAAATCCTTTCACCTGGAGTCCTCACCGTAAGGTTCAATAGCTTTTAAAACACTTAACAGAAACAGGTGGAGTGAGACTTTGCCAACCTTCCCAGCCCTGCCTGCCTGCTGGCAGCAGACACCTATGCCAGCGCCCCAGAGTATTTATAAACAAACCCTCTAGTCTCTGGCTTCAGCATGCCCCAAATCACCCCAAATCCCAATTTAGCCCCAGCCCTGGTGGCACAGCTCAGGGATAAGGCACAGAGCCACAGGAAGCAGCACATGCCCAGCAGGTGCCATAAACAAAAGGGTTTTTAGAGCTTTACCAGGATTTGGTTTCATTGTTTTTAAGCTACTTTTTCTAGTGAAGACTCAAGAAGGCTATGCTCCTCTCTTTGCAGTGTTTGGCCACACTTATCATCATGCTTGTTGGAGACACATACACGCTAATCAACTACGTGTCATTTATTAACTACCTCTGCTATGGAGTGACAATTATAGGCCTGATTGTTTTACGCTGGAAGAAACCCAAAATCTTCAGACCTATCAAGGTGACACTGTTAAAGCTAAATTTCTTGGTTGCAATAGTGATGAAAAGGGTGGGATGGGAACACCTCTAAACCATGTCCCAAAGTGCCATTAGTGTAAAAGAGGGGCACACAGGCAGATCTCTTGCGAACTTGTTGGGATGGGCAGAGAGGACAACAGCGGTAGAGGGAAGGGGGCACAACCTATGGGGGGGCCTGAAGCCTGCACTGCCCACAGCCCCCCACGACCAGTCAGCTACTGCTGTTGCTCTGCACAGTTGTGCTCTGCTCTGCTCTCTCCTGGTAGGTGAACCTCCTCATCCCCATCACTTATCTGGCGTTTTGGGCATTTCTGCTGATCTTCAGCTTATACTCTGAGCCGATCGTCTGTGGGGTTGGACTAATTATCATTTTAACCGGAGTGCCAGTGTTTTTCCTTGGAGTCTACTGGAGAAATAAACCAAAGTGTGTAAATAGGCTAATAGGTAAGCTAGCACTATGTGCCTCGCTGCCCTCCCTGCTTGAACTGACACACTGGCACCAAAACAGCCAGGAAACTGCCTGTATTAGCCTGGCCACCACTCTCAGCCATGGGCAGCCCCTGGGCACAAAGTGGCCAGGCAGTGTTTTAATTTTGGGCAGATGTTTTGCTCACTCCCGGGTACATTTGCCTCCTCTCATGCCTCTGTGCCCATCCACTCAGCTTGCTCACAGTAGCCTGTCCTGTGGCAAATACACAGGGGTGTCATTTTATGCACATGGAGACTAAATGAGCAATCACAAAGGGACTGAGGAGTTTGTCTGACCCTTGCCCTGCCTTCTTCCACTGTGCCACCAGCACGTCATGTCACACAAGGCCTGTGCAACATGATGAACTATCTCATACTCAGAAGTTTCTTATAAAGCCTTACATTATCCCTCATATAAAATTAAAACTGCAAATAAGTCTTTTATGTTTTGGTTGTGTTTGATTTTTAATCACTTTGCTCCAAGGTGAGGACTTTCAAACAAGCCTACTGCAGCCCTCTGCTCTGACTGAGGGTTTCCATCAGTTGCAGTGGGCTCTGCTGCCAGCAGCTCCCCAAGGCCAGTGGTCACAGCAGTAGGGCTGACACAGTGCCAGGAGGTCCGGCAGCCATCCCATCCCATCCTATCCCATTTCATCTCAGCCTGCCAAGGGCAGCACTGGCAGCTCTGTGAGGGGCTACGGAAGGGTATCCCTGAACCTGTCCAATCTAAATCTGCCCCTGCTTCACAAATACTCTCTGATCGCTGAGCTGGAGCTGAGAAGGGTTGGAGGGGTTCAGTGGGGCAGCAGGGCTATGCAACCTCCTTCCCACATGGCATCGCTCCAGCATCACACATTTGTTTAGAAGAGCTCGAGCATCCCCATTAACTACCCATTAACCAGTGGCCATTTGCTCCTTGCAGAGTCCATGACGTGCTGGGGGCAGAAGCTGTGTTTTGTGGTGTACCCTCAGTGTGGAAGTGCCGAGGAGGAGGCCTCCTCGGCCCACTCCTGGCGGCCGGTGAGCGAGACAGCAGTGAGGAAATAACAACAGCATGGCCTTTGAGGCTGAAGTGGCTTCTTGTTTACACGCTGATTTTTGAAAAAAGTTTTTCTGGAAAAAAAATTGGTTTAGAGCTCCAGTAGTGAAGCCCATAAAATGAGCTATATCCTTTATGGCCTCTAGCTTTTAGTTATTCCCTAAGAAATAAGAAAAAAAAAAAAGAAGAAATAAAATGTAAAATAAGGCGCTGGTTGGGGTTTTTCCTGGCAGCATTCTTGCTCAGCAGGGGAAAGCAGCACAGACACAGCTCTGGAATACTGATTTTAGTCACCACGAGGGTCCACCAGAGACATACAAATTTAGGCATTTCAAAACTAGGGCAGTTCCCAACACAAAATCAAAGTACAGAATTCAAGAGAAAGCAAGGAAACCTCTTGCTGTCCCTGGGTGGGGTGAATGCCCACATAACACATGAGGCATCAAAGTTACAATCCAAAGGATCATCCTTTCACATACCTGGAGGAGCACAGCGTCTCCATCCCAGCTCCAAAGACCGGCATGAGTGGGGCAGGGTGACTGCACCGAGCACGGACTGCAGCCTAAAAGCTGCACCACCAACAATCGTCCGGACCATTCCAGCAGCCTTTTGTGACACAGGAAAAGAAAGATACAGAAGTAGTGATCTAAATCTCAAGTATCTCAGTTTTGAAGCATTGTTGTAAAGGTGGAGGAGGGTTCCTGCATCCCAGATGGGTACAGGGCTCATGGCACCACTCAGGAACTCCTGCACGAAGCTCAGCACGATCCAGGTGCCGTCTGGGGAGAACGGAGACACGGAGAGGTTTGTAGCAGGCTCAGCAGCGGGAGCTCAAAGGAAACGCGGGAAAGGAGCCGAATGTTCCTCCTGTCTATTGACACGTCAGGTGGTGTCACGCTACTTCAGAGACCAATTCCCCATTTCGGCTGTGCTCAACCAAGTAACAAGCCTAAATCACTCACACATCAGATGCTCCTTAGAAAGTGTTTTGAGTATTTTATTTGCGCCAAACACTAGGAAAAAAATCTCATTCATGCACTTAATTAATATATAGAGATTTGCTGCTGTAGCAATATGGCCACTTTCACACCAGGGAATCTTCTGAAAATGCAAAATGTGAGAACAGCTCTGAGCTACTTTTCTTTCGCAGTTTTTGACAACAAAAACTATCACATTCAGTAGCCTTGGTAACAGCCATCTGAACGTAATTTTAAAAGTATCTTTCTATGGCCCTGGCACAAAAATTATGGATTCATTATCTCTTAGTTAATTATTCAGAAATACTTTTATTTTAAAACATTAATAATAATAATTTTCATCATATCTATATTTTAAAATTCTATTCATCTTTTTCCAAACTTTCAGATGGTAGACACTAAAAAGAAACACAGCTTACATTCTTCTCTTTGTATAAAGCTGTTAACCATAAGAGATTAATATATTTAGCTAGACAAAAAAAGGTATGGTTTTGTGTGTGTATATATGCACACACGTAAAGAAAGATTCCACATTTTAAATAATCGTATGAATATATAGTTTTTAAATGAAAATCATAAATATTCAGCTTGCTTTTAGAAGAAATTCAGAGCAGATCTCCCTGCGGCTAAGCAGCACCTGAATCTTTAACTAATGTCCAAGGCCCTCATGGCTAAGTGTCCCTTTTCATAGCTCAAAATCCACTTTCTGTGGTATAATTTCCAACAGATTAATTCTTTCAATACCTTTATTAGCTAGTGGGAAAACTAAATGTCTTACAGCATCAGCAATACTGATTGCTTCCAAAACTGCTAAGTTTTGGCATGGGTTTATTTTTGTTTGTTTAAACCACCAAGGTATGGGAGTTAGCCAGCATGGGAACTGCAGCTCTTGAGAGAGGTCTGTATGATAATGAGAAAGGTAATAATAATAGTAATGGTAGGAATGCTGCAATAGCTACCAAGGCTTTTCCTGGCTGTTGGACAAGGAAATCAAAAGCAAAATTAAGGAACAAATTCCTCGTAATTCTTGAGTTTGGCTCAATTTTTCCCTGATTATACTGACGTGCTTTAAAAGTAACATTTGGCCTTAAATCAGAAGACTTAATTTAGAACAGGATGACTTACTAGACCTCATCTTTAAATTACTTACCAATCCCCAAAAAGAGTTCCACAATGTTTCATTTTTAGGAACAGCTTCATCTCTCCTCCCAACATCACATACATTAAAGGCTTTGCAAAGGTTAGTGCCTAATGTATAGAACTTCTAACCATAGAAATCAATGTACAAAATTAGAAAAATAAATTCATACACTAAATGAAATTTAGCAGAAATCTCTCTTACAAGAGAGATTTTTTCCTAAAGACAAAGCAACTAGCCCCAAAGGGGACAAAATTACTAGTATTTTAAAACTCACTGAACAAAAGAAAAACCTTGAAACAGCTGACACTATCAGCATGCTGAGAGTATTGTGATACTTGATAGAGAAAAGCAAGTTGTTTCCAACAGAAAGGAGTTTAAATAAAGCTTGAATGGCAATGCAACACTATATAAGCCTATATATTATGTGCTATTATATTTGTGTAGCATAAAATATTCGAGGCTGTTATGCAGAAAAATACTCTGGAGAGTATCAGCTGTAAGTCAGCCTAAGGCAATGTCAATAAAAAATGGGTCAGTAAAAAATGGATTGGATTATTCTTATCTGATTTATCACAGTATTGAAAAAAGTGGCAACAGGTGTGTCATCACTGTGCTACATGCTGTGCAAGGCAGAAGTGGAGAAGATAAAATTCCAGGAGCTGAGTGGGCACCATTGGGAGGAACAGAGAGAACGAGGCAGAAGTACTTCTGCTGGCTCGGCCACCCTCAAGCATCTTCCAAAACTTGATAAAGGAATCAATTGTTTTCCATTCACAACAGCACGTAAACTAGGAGAGTGTGATCTCAGAAGAGTCAAGGGAAGAGACTCACAGAACCACAGAATATTCTGGGTTGGAAGGGACCCACAAGGAACACTGAATCCAGCTCTTAAGCAACTGGCCCATATGGGGATCGAACTTTGGGTTCAGCACCATGTTGTTTCAGATCAGAGCTTTCCTTCAGCTCAAGGACAGATGACTCCCCGTGTATTTAATAATACATTTGACTTGAAAGCATCCTTACAAAACATATATCCAAAAATATGCAGACAAGACTTCATTAGCCACGCTCCATCACTTCTGAAAGCACAAGCTCTGATGCAGCCATTGACCTCGGGACAGGCACTGGTGGCCCCAGGGGAGCAGCACTTTTGCCTGGCAAGCTGCTGTGGTGGGCTGGGGAGCTCAGGACAGAGCCATTGCCACAGCTCACCTCCAAACAAGCTAGTGCTGTGAGAGAAATGTGCCTGAGAGCTGAAGTTAAATAAAATAATTCATCTTTGAAGGAAAGACAACAAATGAACAACCAACCAGCCCCCAGCAAACACGCTGTCCCATGCTTCATACTCGGAGGCCTTTGTCAAGGTATTTCTCATGTTTCACTTATTTTAAATTTATTAAACCTTGGGAAAAAACCATTTGGTTTCCAGCTCCTTTGTACCCAGAACCAAATCAGAAATTGTTAGCAGTTATTCAGCTGCTGTGGAGTTCTATGAGATATTGAAAGAAAAATGAAGGGTAAACTTTGCTTGGAATTTGTCTTTTCCTAAACCTTTAGAGTCCAGACAGTTGTGTCCTGTCTCAACCTCCAGCTGTGAGTACAGGCAAACCAAACTCAGGGTTTTAAACCTCCTCTCCTTGGTCCTTGACACCTTTCACCAGTGCTCCATCTTCAACAAGAAACTTCTGCACTTGGACAAATGGAAAAGGAAAATCCAAGAAAAATTATTAGAAAGTGAGTAAGATTAAGCTGAGAGGCCAAAACCAAATTTGTGGTAAAAGTCCTACAGTAAGACAAAGCAATAGAAGGGAGATCCAGAAGGCATCATAAGGCAGGGAACACATAAAATGAAAGGGAGTAAAATGTAAACCTCCACCACTCACCTCAACGGTAACCATTTAATCCCTGTAGCTAAGCATACAAGAGCAAGAATCTGAAAAGGGAAGAACGGTTCACTGAACTGTTTGCTAGGGTGACAGACTGACAAAGGACAGGACACAAGCTGTGCTGCCTGCAAGGTTCAGGTTCAGACAGCTTTTTGTACTGGATTTTAAATCCTAGCACCTGCCTGGGAGATTAAAACTCAATTTCTGGCCAAGTCCAAATACCTTAATAAAGTAAAAGCAATTTTTCCTCTCTGAGAACGGTCTGATTAAAAAGTACCCAGTTCCCTCCAGGCTTCTCAAGTTTGTCCTTTGGTTTGTTGAAAGATGTATCTATTCTACTGCACAGGCTGTCAAAACACCTGCAAACACTCAGGTATCATTTATTACTCTATTTCCATTTCATGGGTTTTTCTCATTTCAGCCTCACATCAGGGTATGATGGTATGGTTTGAAACATTAATGCCTCTGCTGCCGCCGCTGTAGCTGAATGAGCATTTCATGACAAAGCAAAGCAAAGCAAAGCAAAGCAAAGCAAAGCAAAGCAAAGCAAAGCAAAGCAAAGCCAAGCATTCTGCCAGGCTGGAAGGTATTATCCCTCTGCATCCAGCTGCGTCCTTCCATCCTTCATGGCTACAGAGAAATCTGGGTTCACCATGAAGTCTGCCCAATTCTCTTCAATACAGATAAAGATTTCCAAGTCTGCAGAACACTGTCAACACAAAGTAACTCAGCTTTTGCCTTCTTCTGAAAAAGAGCAGGACAGAGCCAGCAGTATCTCAAAGAGATGGGGAAGGAAAAGCACAAGCATCAGCAAAACAAGCACTAGTCTCAGGAATGAGAAGCTGTACTTCAGAAATTTATTTTTAGCAATCCTAACAGTCATATATTTCAGAGCTTCTTTTTTTAGTTGGGATATATGCATACATACATTTTAAAGGCAGCTGCATACAACAGTGAATTGCCAGTGCCAAGATTTCACATGTATTATTTAAAAAGCGATATCCCTTCCACCAGCTTCAGCTACCAGAAAAAGCAGATGATAAAAAAACTCCAAAGGTACAAAACCAAACCAAAATACACCCCCTCCTCTTCACATTCGTGTCAACACATGGAGTCATGGGTTGGCACATAAGAGTCAGTGTCATCCAGTGACTGTGGGAGTACAATTTTGGAATCCTCGAGCTTTGGTGACACTCAGAAACCCACAGGCTCTGGGGATGTGAAATTCTATTAAAATTAAGAGATCCAAAGCAAAGCAAAGTATGATGATGCCCAGCATCTTTCTTGCTTAGTATCTTGCTCAGACCAGGAAGCAGCAGTAGACACTGGTAAACAGGATGCCATACCTGAACCATATGCCTGGACACACGCTACGGTAAAATGTAACTAAATTAATATATACAACACAAATTAAAAACAAACAAACAAAAAAGCCACAAAGCAGAGAACAGAAACAGAGAACAAGCATGTTTAAGGGATGTTGCAGAATAACAGACAAGCTAGAAGGTACCAAAATTTCTAACAGAAATGTTCTGTGCTTTAATAGCAGTAGAGAAAATAAAGGGAATCACTTTTCCCCCCTTTATGCTGACTACGAGCTTGCATTCTTTTTAAACCAGTAGGTATTCTTCTCTATTCAGAGGGTTTCGGGGGCGGGGGGGTGGTTTGGAAGGGTTTTATTTTTTGCTTGTTTGGACAGGGGAATTGGGGAATTTTGTATCCTAAAAAACCAAAACCAAACACTTTGTTTCCTGTCTACAAAAATCTTTAGAGTGCAGCAAAGTATTATTAAAGTAACAAACATTTTAACAAGTTTACTAGCTGATTAACTTAAGGTTGTATAGTCTTTAACGTGTTGTGTTTCCACTTTTTCCCTTTTTTCTAATTTTAAGAAGTTCTGAATACAAGGAGGCAGTTTATATGAATCAGAACCGAGGTGCCTCCAGGGATGGTTGATTCCCTGTTTAACGCTTAAAAGAGATGGAGGAAGGGCAGACATACACTAAGGCAGACTTTGTGATTTATCCAGGTATTGATATTCCAGGGCACTGCAATGAATGTTTTTGTGCTCACAGTGCAAACACAGAAATTTCTTCTGTAAAATTAACAGTAAATTTGTGGCTCTTCCCTCCAGGGCTGAACTAGGAGAAAAAAATGCCCTGCAGCCTACAGAAGTCAGTGCTTACAAAGAGCACCAGGCTTGTATTTCTCATTGATGCAAAGCTCCATAGTCCAGTAATGAAGGCTGTGAATCTTCTGTATGCTTCAACATCAAATTTTCATTAACCTGGACTTCTTTTTAAGTTTCTAAAAGTAAAATCATCTTGGTGAAATTTTCACTGTACCAAATGCATCAGTACACAAAATATGTATGATACATGTAAGAAACTATGTGAAGTTACACATCTTAAAATACTGTTAGCTGTTCAGGGTTGTTCCCAAAATACAAGCAGTACTCTGAAGCACGTATTTCAATTTTATGAGTCTTTGATGGTGATAGGTTTATATTGTGTGGATAAGAAGGACCTTAGAAATAGATGTATATTTATTTCTGTTATGGAAAAATATTTCTATAATAAAATAATGCTGATCGTGCCATGCCTTAAACTTTCTCCAAACTATACTTAACTACCTTACACATACAAGTCTATGTATTTAAAATTACCTTTAGACAAAAAAAAAAAAAATAAAGGCACTAAAACCCGTAGCCTTTGATAGAAACAACTAGTCTGGCAATGCAATGACTACAGTACATGGCCTTGCAAAGGTGGAACGTACCCAGAATGCTTACAAATGTTATGAAAGCAGGATCTCTTTCAAAACTACATTTTCTTTGATGAAATGAGTTCTGATCACAGAAGCACTTGGAAAAAATGACTGAGCAATATTTATTTAATGCAACTACAACTCCTACTTGTTATGCATTTTGCCACAAGCCCTTCCTGGTATTAATGCCCTTAAAGAATTTGAATCTTCTAACTGTGGAATGCACAGTATGAAACCAATTTGCAACAGAAGAGGAAAAATGAAGTCGCTTCTATTCAATTCTTCCATATTAGATTTTACTAGGCCAAAGTTCTATACCTTGTTCTTTTCAAGGCATTCCCCCGAAGTGAAAGATCCAGGGCAAAATATAGCCCATTTAAAGGAAAAAATCTTTGACACTTTGATGTAAACTTAACTGTTCCCTGCAGAAGCCTGTTTGCCTTTACAGCCAGGAGAGTCCTGTGGGCAGCAGAGCTCAGGCCCACAGATGCCAAAGACCCCCATTTCACAAGTTCAGTTAATAACTCTGGACAACTCAAATTCCTACAACAACAAACAGGTTTTGGAGCACTCAGGTGTTTACAGAGCAGCAGTATCAAGTTCCCTGTTAACTCCTTTATAAAGCATTTTTGTTTGTCACTGTGTCATGAGGGAAACTGAAGCAGAGCTCTTGTTAGAGATGGGAGAGTCTGGTCACCACCCCAGCCATCAGAACAGGACCAAGCTATCACACAGCAGAGTCCTGTCATTCTGCAGGGATTCCTTGTTAAGCAATATCACCTTCTTACAGGTAAGTAACTTGCTTACTTTTAATTACACTCTAGAAAACAGAGACGGCACCAGTTTACATTTAAGTGCGTACAATCCACACAGTGTCAGCTTTGAAAATCGCACTAATCTATTTCAGTTCTTCAAATAAAAAATGCAAATAAAAAAAAAGGCAAAATAACATCTTCTAAAAATAAAAGATAAATAAAATCACTGGCTTATACATCTGCACTTACGTAGCAGATTTACAAGCAAACTCGTGAGACAGATTTTATTTCAAAATAAAATAGAAGTCTGATCCTGACCAAGTGTTCAGTGCTTCCCAGGGCAGCCCCCAGGAGCTGTAAAGTCTCAGTGTCCTTCAGGCACACTCAAAGTGGTATCAGCATAGAGTCCCTGGAAACACAAGGGAGGAGAGGAAAAAGAGGATAGAGAAGGAGGAAACAGTTCTGCAACACTCACAACATCACTATGAAGAAAATGCAACATATGACAATACAAAAAAGAAATATTGCTGCAACTAGGATCCAATGCACTCCACTTACACTGAACACTGCTACACTCTCACTACAAAGCTTTAGTAGCTAAGACACCTGGTTTCATTCTGGGTATTCCATACAGAAACTTTGGATTTAGTGGATGCTTTAAGGTTTTGATGGACATCAAAACACTTCTGAAGGGAGTAAAAGAAATGACCAGTTTCTAAAAAGAGGAAGCTACAAGGGATTTTAATTTCCCCTAAGTATTCATAATTCAAATTATTAAAGTTTAATTAAATTATTATGCCTAAAAAGACAACAATGTTATTTGTAGCTTAGTACTACCATGACTGGTGCGGGCCCCATGTTCCAACAGAGTTCTCTAGTTCAGTTAGACCACTGAAAGGCAAAGAAACACTGAATGCAGGGTGAGTAAATGCACAGAAAAAATACCAGAGGATGGAGATGCCTCCAAACTGCAGTGACACATTCCTGTTCTCCTAGCCCCTGACATCACATACTGGCCTACTTCTGCCCCATTGGAGTTTCAGGAATAGCAACAATGACATAAACTTGTCCCATTTAGACTTGTACTGCACCCACTGTGGGATTAAAGCACAATGGTTTTAAGAGAGAAAGTTGAGAGCAGAGACATACCACCTACCATCAAAGTGCATTGCCACATAAACAATGAAGTGACAAAATTTACATGGACGAAACAAAAATCTTTATTAGCAAACTAGTAAAGATTCATCATCACTGGTATTGTTTTCAGAGAGGGAAGTAGATGACTGTAACATTGGCACTTCCACAGAATGGCAACAAGCTGCATGAACACCCAAAGGCTCCTCCCGGTACGAGTTAGGGCAACATTGGTTTTGTCCATCCACTTGGATATGAACATTCATAGGGCTGTCTGGATAACCAGACTCCCACTTTTTTAAGGGTAATCTACATGGATCTTCGCTCAGTGGATGACTGCCACTTAAACTACTGTCCTCTGGGACTGTCCTCCTGGATACTGACCCTCCATGGATCGTTTCTGTAACACTTTCAGATAAAGGATCTCTGAAAGCCTTTCCTGTATCTACTTTACTGGACTGCTTAAGCTCTCTGTCAGAGTCAGCACTTAAAGATTTATCAGTGTGTCCAGCCTCAGGCTCTGCATGTGCTGCTGTGCAAGTATTCAGCTGGAAGATGTTGGAAGGCGATGGCTCTGTAATTTCAGTCTCTGGCTGCAAGTTGCTACATCCAGCTTCTTGTGGGCCCCTGGCTTGGCCATTTACCTCTAAACTAGGTCCTTCCGGGGAAGGTGGAGGACTCTGAATAGTCCCATCAGCACTGCTGATGATTCCATCACCCAGTGTAGTCTGTGAGGTGCGGGCAGGCGTCAGAAGTGGGATCTGTCCTCTCACCCGAGGTCTGTGGAAGAGTCTGTTCCAAAGCCTGCCCAAGCGCCTCCGAGATGAGCTCCGTCTTGACGAGTGTCGTCTCATCTGCCTCCTCATAGCTGTTCGAATGTTCTGCAGCACAGAAGCCTGTAACACACAGGTAGCAAACCAGCATTTCACACATACTCAAAAGACTTCTAAACCCTGTTCTCCCCACTCATATCTCCACTTTACCACAATACTCAGACTTGATCCCTGTGCTTCCTTGGTAAATGTGTATTTTCTAACAAACTATTTGGGAACACCAAAGACAGCTCTGCCTGTACATAAAGACTCTCATAGATTCATAGAATGATTTGGCTTTCAAGGGACCGTAAAGATCATCTAATTCCAAATTCTCTGCTGTGAACACCTCCCACTAGACCAGGCTGGTCAATGCCCCGTGCAACCTGGCCTTTAACACGGCCGAGGAAGGGCAGCCACAACTTCTGTCCCTTACGGTGCTTCCTTTATGAGTTTAAGCTCTACTTGTCTGCCCAGGAAGTTAATTTTCTGCTGGAGTAACAAACTACAAGTGCTTTATCACACTAGGAACTCTCTCTCAGTTTGATACTTCTGACAGGGTACAGGAGTTTTTTGGGTACTCAGCAATGAAACAGAATGACTTAATGGCTTGCCAAAGTAATTTATCTGTAAATGAGAAGTAATCATTTTGGAAAATGAAGAATTTTCCAAAAACACTACTAGAGACTTTATTATCATTTCAGGTGCATTTACAGTTTCAGCACGTTTTTCCTATGTAGTTTCTGACCTTTCTGTCTCTATCCATTCTGTCTTAATGTACAGCAAAAGTGCTTATCTCACTGCTGTTCCCCAACAAAATAAGTTTAATGTCTCCAAAACTACCCACAGCACCTGCAGAACTGTGGTTCATCAGCTCCATGTAACACATACACATTTTTATATTACTTCCATATAATTAGCACAGCCACTGAAACATAGTTCCAGATTAATTTTATCTAATTTATAGTAATTTGGCTGCTGAAATATTCATTGGCACTTGTGTCTGCATACTTGTGATGCATTGTACACAGGGAAGTCTTCAACTGGGGGAATAAGTCCTTGTGCAATCAGCTGTCCATAGGAAGGTGGAGCTTCCCGCCGCACAAACTCTGCCTCCAGTCGCGTCATCTGAGTCTCAAATGCTCTGGAAACAGAACCAGAGACAAAACATGGAAGAGAAGTAACAGTGTGTCCTGCCTCCCTGACATTAATGTATAAAAGCACTGCCAAGGGGCTCATGCTAGGAGTAAAACTACAAACCTACCATGAAGGTCAAGGAAAATCTTATCAGGATGCTAAAATAAACAAAAGGACTAAGAGTACAGGGTACAAATACAAATGAATCAAACCAGCAAACTCTCTAGTGTAGTCTCCGGCTGGACACTGGCAACTGAAGTTTCTTCAACCTGCCAGTAACTGTTGTGCCAGTAACAGCAGTAACTTGTTCAGCAAGGGCCCAAAGGTTATTTTTGGAAAAGCCATTAAGAACTGGAAACAATCACACAACAGAGCCAGCTTGCAGTTGCAGAGAGGTTTGGTGGTCCTGCCAGAACAAAGGCACTGAGGTTCCCATCTTCGCACAGCGGCTCTTTTGCAGGTCCTTAACCATGCAGATTTGATCAGGACAGAATGTAAAGCACACTGTTTAAAACAGTGTCAGCAGCATAGCACAGAGCTGGCGTACATGACAAGAGATGGGAACCAGAAAGTCCCTTATGACTCTCTCCTGCAAGGCAGAGCCCCACTTGCACATACATGTAACACACAGGCAAAGAAACACACACTCTATACCTAAAATGAGGCATACAGAACCAGGGGAAAGGGGCACAGCTTACACCATGGACAACTCTTGCCCAGAACAGGTCCCACCACAGCAGGACATCGCTTCGGGCAGAACTGAGAACTAGAGTATTTGGCAAGAGGTGAAGGGTTATTCAACTCAGATTCACTGAAGATTTCACTGTAGCAGTTCAAAATTCAGTTTTTGGCAGGGGCAAGGGGTTTGTTGCAAGTGGAGGAGAAGGAAAAGAAAAATGCTCAAAATAGATTATATTAGGTTAGATAAAGATTCTGCCATGCCACACAATAAACAGGTACTTCTCACTGACCATAGAAGAGCTGATATTCCTCTCACTACTCGCAGAAATCTTCTCTAAGCCTAACACAGTGATTACTATTTAGTTGTCATCAAGTCCTTGGATTTGATTTCACAGTATTTTGCAAATTATCTGGTTAAGAATCAACTTTTTTTCCTTTTAAAGAAATGGAAAAACCACCACACCTATGAAAACATCAACAAAGCAAGACATTTACCTGTATTCCCTGGTCCTCAGCGAATATAATTTAAATGCACAGCCCAGTGCTATCACTAGCAGCAAGCCACACACAAGACTCCCAATGAGAGCAGCTGTGATGACCTTCCTGGGAACTATCACCAGGCAGTTATGTTCATCACTTCCATCCTGGCAGTCTTCTTGGCCATCACAGCGCCAAGTCTCAAAGATGCAGAGATTTGTGCCACAATGGAAGTTTCCTGGCTGGCAAGTAAAGCAGTTTTTTTCATCTGAGCCATCTGGACAGTTCTTCTGGTTATTACAGCGGTCAAGTATTGAGTAACAAAGCCCACTGTTTCCTTCACATGGGTATTCATTCTTCTGGCAAGCAGGACAGTTCTCCTCATCCTTGCCATTTGGACAATGCCACCAGCCATCACAATGCTGCTTATCTGTGAAACACTCCTCATCGCTTCCACAAGGGTGTTCCCAAGGAAGGCAATAGCCTTTCACCTGATACGTTGCATTGAATCCATGGCCAGTGCTCTTGGAGCGCGCATGATACGAGACAGTAAGCTGGCCCTTTGACGACTCCACACTCACTGAATGCCTATTGTTGTGGTGTGAAAATGTCTGCATTAATTTATCACTTCTCTCTCCGATGCCATCATACACCTTGACATAGTCATTGTAGCCCAACTGCAAACTGAGCTGCAACAGAACATGCCGATTATCCTGTGTGTCCACATACCATGTGCAACGAAGGTCTGATCTGCTGTGATCAGCACGAAATAAGTCTGGGGAAGCAAAAGATCCATAAAAATTACCCAGCCTTTTGCCACAGGAAAGATCAGGACAATTATCTTCATCCGAACCATCACCACAGTCTTTAACCGAATTACATCTCAACTCATTCATCAAGCATTTGGTGGAGTGGGCTGCACTGCACTGAAACATTCCTGAGGGACAGATGCTGGATGGAGGGTCTGTTGGAGGGACAGTGCAATTTTTCTCATCTGAGTTATCACCACACTCATCCATGGAATTACACTTCCAAGTACTGGGAATGCACTTCCCATTTGCACAACGGAATTCATCTGACTGGCACACAGACTGACCTATCTTTCCTGTGGAAGAGGACAAGGAGAAAAAAATCAGTATCAAAACTTTTGGAACTATCTGATATCACTTTTCAACATCTATTGCCCTGCATGTCAAAGTCAGTCAGGCCAGTACACTTCAGGAATACTGTTAAAAAGTCACATGTAAATAATATCAGTGTTACCATACCAACACTTCACAGCCATCAGTAGTCCAAGATGGCTGTCAAAAAAAAGTACTACTGTCTTCCAAGTTTTGCCAGAGAAAGTATAAAGTGAAGCCAACAAAACCATAAGATTTTACCTCTAATGTAAGAAAGGCGAAATCCCTGAGCCTGTCCTGAGCTTGATGCATCTGAGTGAAAAAATATCCACACGTGGTCCCTTGCAGAGATGAAAGATGGAGGTATGGAAGATCCACACACTTTGTACTCCTCCCTCTTGGAAGACGGGCCAATCATCAACCAGTCTACTGCACACTTCTGAGAGTCTTCCAAATCAAAGTTCTTAAAACTGTTAAGAACAAAAGAAAGTACAAGTTTCAAAGAAGACATGTATCTGGAACAAAGCCTAACAGAGAAAGAACAGACTCTAATGGCTGACTTTCTGCACCAAGCAGTGCCGACATAAAGATATCCCATTCAAAGATTATGAAACATCTACCTTCTATATACTACCTTGAGTATATAGAAACAAAGCACATCCCCAATTTTGAAAAGCACTCATCTCACAAGCATAAATATCATGCCAAAGTAACTCCAAAAGCTGAAAGAATGATTCCTCTTTTACTCAGTCCTTAAATAAAACTGCTTCCCAAAATACAGATACAAGGAAAAGCAAAATTCCAGAATACATTATACACAAGGTAGATTAATTTCAGCAGTCATTTCCAACCTTAAAAGCTATGAAACTAGAGATGACAGGGGTGACTACTGTCTTGGAAAATGAACAATAGGAAGAAGTACAAAGAACCCTAAAAGGCTAAGCATGAGAGACGCAAAACCACTCTTCGAGCCATGGATAGGAAAGGAGAGAAAAAGAGAATAGGGGTGGAAATGAAACCTAAAATCTACCACCATTATCTTTTAATTCAAAGATTAAAATAGTCCCTTTCTAGAAGTGCAAATGCTGAGCAAACAAGACTACAACCTTTTACAGTCAAATTTCTAGCCCATCTGCTGACACAAGCCCAAATTATTCAAGAGTAGTTTATCTAGCCCAAAGAGGTGTCATCCTGACTGTTTGCGGAACACTGAATACAACCGGATAATACCTGTGGCTCAAGAACCACGCATGGTATTCGTTCTCTGATGAAACAGATTGCATCTGCATTCAGCAATCTGCAATGACAATAGCAGATTGCAGACTGCACAGAAAAGCATACTCATTAGGAAAGGGCATGCTATTCAGAACACTTCGAAATTAATTTTGGTCCTCTTCTATGTAATTCAGCTATACCAAATTAACTTGGTAGAAGTTTGTGCATTACTCGATGTAAATATCTAGGCAGAAGTTTCAGAGGGGCAGAAAAGCTGCTGCAAAATACACATTTCCTTCCATACAGGATTTTTCACAAACATCAAAGACAAATTCTTTGAAAAAGATAAATGGAAAGGTAAGTTTCTGATAGCAGTATGTATTTACAAAAGGCTGTCAGTGCCTGTCAGATCCTGACCTTTGAAGTTGAAAGAATAATAACTATGTAAATTAGCTAATTCATTTAAGCAGGAGGCTCAGCCTACCCACACCTGTAGGTTCTGGCAAACACATTGGCTACGTAACTCTCAAAAAAAATTTACCAGCAGGAGCATGAGAAGTAAGAGAGCACTGAAAGTGATAACTTAAAATGGAAATTAAGAGATGACAAATGACATATGTGCAAGGAGAACCCATCCAGAAATACATCCTTCCTCTTCTAACTCTTTTTCTCCCACCAACCTCTGTGCGTCTTCCCAGCTGGGAAGAAATATTCCCACAGCAGTTAATTCTTTACTGTAAGCAATCTCATCAAGCTTCTGAAGCTGGCATATTTTGCAAGGAAGTTTTGTGCAGCCAAATTAAAAAGATTTAAGTACTCAGCCATTCAAAGATTCTGTTACAGCTGTTCTGCACAAAATGTTTTTAACGACTAAGAAAGTGAACAGCCATTGCATCATGAAAAGGAATTATCCAAAGCATCAGGGAAACTACAGGTACTTACATAAAGTCTGTTTGTTACATGAGATGTGAGACAGCATTACTGAGCTACCACATCAGTTTTGCTCTCTAACTCATTTTGGCACCACACATCATGCAGGGTTTCTATCATCTACCTGGAGGATTGTTCATAGGAATTTTTTTATTAAAACTTTTTGACTTAGTGTTAGAAATACCTATCGCCCAGCAAGTTTTTAGGAAAAGGGAACAGTCACTAAATCAAGAAACGGAAACTCAAAACTGGGAAGAGGTGGTGGGAATAACTAGAAAAACTTCTGTTTTTGTGATACAAACAACTTCATTTACTAAATCTTTCGATCCTTTCATATTGTTCGATCCTGTAGTTATTTTAGATGTACCAGGATCAACCTTAAAGAGGCAAACAAATTGTTCTCCTATCTTACCCAGTTCCCAGCAATCCAACTGGGTCCCACAGCCACTCATTTTCCCCGCTCTGCTGAAAAGAGCTACTTTTTTGTCTATCAAGTAAATAATTCAGCCATAGTGCGGTTACACAACACAGACTGCACAAACCCAGGGGAAAATTTGCCTATATAATAAGCTATCTATAACTTACTTTTAATGCATAACTTATTTTAAAATGCATTTCTGTCTAGAAAAAAAAGAAAAATGTTTAACACTTTTAAGAGTCACACAAAGGAAGAGTACAGAAAAATCAGCTACATGCACATACCTTGTTTACCTTGTTTGTCATCCTTTGCAGATGACAGCAATACCTCTCAAGAGCCTGCATTCATCTATAATTAGTATCTTTTACTTGCACCCTGAAAATCTAGTATTGTACGTTGCTAATAAATAGGTTTTTTGGTTGTGGAAGAGGAAGAACCTTTAGTTTCAGCTTCCAATGCAGAAGCCCAGGCATACAGAGGATAACTGATTTTCCTGAGTGTCAGTTGTGGATCTCAGACAGATTCAGAGCAGAATCCCACACTTCTCCAAACTTTAGTTCCAGAGTACAAGGGTGACAAGGCAGAATAGACTTGCAAGGAAACACCATGTATAACAGATTGCCTGAGAATACCATGCCTCTAGGAGATACACAGTCTACCAAAAAAAAATGCCTTGGTATTCAAAAAGAACAATACAGAATATTCACAAGAATAAACTCTTTTACAAAAACAAATATCTTAATCCCAAGTGCCTAGAAGATTCAAACACAATTTCTCTGTAATCTGTTCTAGTTCCAATGTGAAATTTTATATGTCATAGATTCCACAGCAGTTACAAAATTTCTTCTGCTAAGGACCAAAGCAAACTCAAAGCAATGATGTTCCACCTTATGCAAACTAATCAACAGATGTATTTTCAACAATTTTTCCCTTGATTAAGGCATTGTCAGTCTACTCCAGCACCCTTTTAAGTTATATTGCCCCTACTAGAAGCAAATTTTCCCTCTTTTACATTGACAGTGATTTTACACAAGACCAAAAGCATGATATACTTGAACAAGCCCTCACCACAAAAACCACTGCCTTGCAAAGAAATATGAAAACAATACGAATACATATGTTTGTACTTGTAAGTATATACAATTTGGCTTCACTTTATAATGCCTTTGTGACAACAAGGTTTTGGGTCAGAAGTTTCTGACTCTACTACTCTGACATTAAGTAGCCAACTGATTTATTTTAGCCAAAAGTCCTGAATACTGCACTCAGCCTCTACTACTTCACTTCTTTCATCACCTGTAATTAGATCTAGAGCTGCTCTGTTACATTTCTCTGAAGAATAATTTAATCCTACTACCCACAGAACATTTATTTATTCATCTGAGCTTTCTCAAACTGGGATGCAAATTTTTCTATCAAAAGGATTAGTTCAGTGGTTAAATGAATATTGGTATACAGTGGAAATACGGGACAAAGACTTGGGCTTGTACTGCTTGCAGGACTATACAGACATTGTACAGTCTTTCGAAAAGTACTGAAGTCTGTAGTTACTGTTCTTGAGGGAAGTCTCAGACCCTCTGTATCAAAAAGCTACATCATTTTTTGTGACTGAAACAAGAAACAGGAGCCATACTGAAGCAGAGAGTACTCATGTATATTGTCATCCATATCTCATGCAGCACCAGTCAGTACCACAGTATTTTTAAACATCTTGGGCAGGGAAGCACAGGATTTGAGAGGAAAAGCAAAAGACAGGTCTACTCAGTCACTAATCCTCCCCAGCAAAGCCCTCCGACAGTTCTGAAGGACTGGAATGTGCACGCAGAGGTCCATCCTACCATGCAAGCTGCACGGCGCTGAACTCCAGCCTTTGCACTCCTCAACTGCAGTCTTCCCCCTGCACCCCACCTGCTCCAGACATCCCCCTCCACCCAAGAGTTTCACTTCTAGGGCAATGCTCCCTTGCTTTGGCATCTTGGCACTTGCTGCTCAAGGAAAGGAGAACCTGGCTTTCCTCCCGGTTTTTCTTCCTCTCTGCAACCAGAGCACATGGCCCTAGTCCACAGGGCAGGGAGAGGAAGAGCAGTCAAACTCTGGTATTTCGAGCACTAGAACTGCAACATTAACAAAATACAACACACATCAAAGAACATCTTTTAAAATGGTCTGGCCCTTCGACTGTTCTCATTGCTACCTGTGGATCTCCAAAACAATACAGGAATACAGAAGGAGACTGGTGTACAAGATCAAAATAGATCAAAATTATTGGACCAAATTTTGCAGGTTTTGTCTCTCCTGAAAGATGCTATTCAAAAGCAGTAATTCCAGTTGTCTTGGTTTTGAAATGTCTCTTCCAAATTTTTATACAAAAGTACAACAATAACCTATTAAACACTGAAAGTATTCAGAATTTGAAGATCAGAACAACTCAGTGTGAACTGAGAAATGCAGCATTAAGTCTTTTTTTTAACTGAATTCTGCAGATATCAGTAGATTCATCTGATTCTTCTTTCAGTGGCATGATACTGAAAAAGAGGTTACCTCCAACAGTGAGCACAACTCCTGGAGTTTACAGAAAATTACAGGGTTGGTCACATGTATCAGTTCTCGCCTATGTACTCACACGAAGTAACAGCCTACAATGGTATCTTCCTATTAACTGACAAGTATTTTCATGTTGCTGGACAGTACTTCCTTAAACCAGATTATCATAAACACACATTAACAGTCTATATATATGAGAAAAATGTGCTTCCTGCAAAAATAATGCTTAGCAGAGCTACGTTTTTTGCCATCTGCACTGAATGGAACAGTAGTAGCTAGGAAAAAAAACTACTTCTATAAATAATGTAGGGAGTTCTCTACAACCCTTTCAGTAATTCAGGCATGAGGGACTACAGATTAAAATAAAAAAAAAAGCTTTCTTAATAACTGGAAAAGGACAAACATGGGGTGCAAAATCTGAATGAAAGTAATTAGTAAATAAATAAAAAAGTACATGTCAAATTTGGCTCTCTAAACTAATTTTAAAAATTGGAGAATAAATATTATGGATAGGTCAGTAGAGCACAGTCCCAAAATAAAACCAACCAATTAAGCAAGAAAAGTTAGTTCTATTTGCCAGCTTCTCACAGAAAGTGTAGACTGTGAAGAACTGATGACTTAAGTGGCTCATTATAAAGTTCTGCTTACCCACTGAAGCACAAGGACCTGAAGTCAGGACAGCTCTATTCCGCTCCCAGCCCCCAGGCATCAGCTAACTGCATAACCTTAGGGAAGAGACACTGGGACTGTATCTTCAAAAGCGGAGCAAGTAAATGGCTATTATGAGGTTTTTTCCAATTAATGTCAAGTTCTGAAACAATGAGTTTAGTAAATAGACTATGAAGCAGACCCTTTAATTCTTCACACATTTATAGACCAGCGATGAACAGACCTCAATTTTATGCAGAAATTGAAACTCAAATGGTATCTGACTATTTCATTTTCATGAATCACTGAAATGAAAGCCGATGAAGGTGATCCCCTTGCCTCAATTAGTAAGAGACAGCTTGAGTGGATCACTAAGTAGACAGCTTTTCAATACTCTTATCTTGAATTCTGAACATGGAGAACATTTTACTCTCAATCCCGTAAATTCCAATAATAAAATAATAAATTTATACTCTGCCCACATCACAGTTAATTAAAACCATCAGGTAACAGCAAGTGCTAAACAAAAATTTTTTGGATCTTTTTCTTAAATATGAGGAAACATCCACCTATAAAGCCTGTAAACAATGGTACAAATGCAGTTACTGCATATGACATCTTTATCTGATCTTACATGATTTTATGTAATCCTCTGTGAAAAGAAGCATAAAAACAGAGAAAATGGGTGGAAAAATCAAGTCAATAACTAGCAACTAATTACCTGAATTTAAAGAGACATAACATAGTCCTGGAAAACAGTGGCCACAGACAACTTGCTCCCAGGTCTCAATAGAACCACTCCATCTGACACACGAACTTGAAAGAAAGTATTGAAATGTGTCTATAGAGTGATATAAGCACAAAGAACATATACTTCCCGTTCATGGGAAACCTACTTCAAGAACTTGTAAAAAGTAAACTATAAAGGAAAACAATAAGCATGGAAATGTGCGTATATGAAGAAAATCAATATACACATGAAAGACAGACATTGAGACATAGATTCTAAAGGACATAGCAACAGAAGCCAGCATCTTACATCCACATGTAGATCAGGTCACTGTTCTACTGAAAGCTGGTGAAAAATAGGCTTATAAAAAATAACCATCAACTGCAACTAAACAGTTCAGAAACAAAAAATATTTTCAATTGCAATTTTATCACTTAATGACTCCTGCTGTATCTCATTATATGTAGCTCTTACATAACACTTCTGTCTTATTGTCAACAAGCATTCAAGATCAAAGGAAGTGCATACTGTATAACACAACACAAAAGAGATGGGTTTTTTTTGAAACCTTTCAAAATCCAGATGTTAGCAGAAGAACTGTGTTTGATTTTTCTAGGAAAATTTAAAAAGCTACTCTTATGCCTTTACCAACACACTATTAGAAAAAGAAGCGTATTCAACTGGTAAGCAGACAACATGTTTGCATTTGAAACCTCTTTGCCTAGGCAAGTCAGCTCCTTCTTTTACATCCTTGGCATTACAAGGGCAACAGCCTTGTAAAGAAATCCTCAGATGCTGCAAAATTTTGTGTTTCATACACTGGAGTGAGTCATTCCAAGTACACTTATAGTCAGAAACATAACACCACAACACTAGTCCCCGGGATGTAAACACATGGTTTCTCTCGTTTGTATGTGTAGAGGAGGGCAGGATATGGCTGTGTATTCAGTGACAGAAAACAAACCCATTAAGAAGAAATCTTTCAAGTCATATTGCTCTGCATGCATCTAAACTGTACACTATTACCAGTTGCCACAACTCACACTCCTTTATTTCTTTAGCCTCTGTTATACTGATACTTGCAGAGGAGAGTCCTAATTCTAACCAGAGCTCTGAGACATTTTTATAACATAAACAGCAGCATGATTCTCCAGAGTCAAGTCCTGTGTCTCATTTGTATGCTTCTCAGTTTCCAACAATCTCTGCTTTGAAACAAATTCCCCAAGTCCAGTGTAATGTAATGGGGTTTAAAAGCGTGTTTCTATTTATGAATTTCAAATGCTGACATGTATTTACTTCATTACTTTTGGTGAGTATTTCCTATTTTGAACTACTGAAGGTGGAGCCTTCAAGACGTTAGTGAAAAGGCCATTTTTGCTCTAAGAATTTTACATACCCACTGAGGCTGTTCCAGGTTTTAAAACCTTCACCTACTCCTATTTACAAGCAATGAAGGGAAAGGAGACTATTTAATGTGAGTTAATACATTGCTGTTTCCCACTCCCTCATCTGTCAGAGGTATATAAAATCTCACACAGGCATTGTGAAGATAAATACATTAAAAGACTACAAGTGACTTGTATAATAATGGATATCAGAAGTAGCTTACGGAAACAAGACACAGTAAAGCACTTTTAAAAAGAGAGAGGTGCCCAACCTGCAACCATCTTCCAGTGTAACCAATTTCAGCTTTCTTTGATCATCCAGTAGAGCTCTGAAGATAGCCTCACATTGGTGTATCAGGTAAGAACTCACATTTTGCTTCATTTCTGCAGAGCAATCCTTTATCTCCACAAAATATCAAACCATACCTAATTG
This sequence comes from Pomatostomus ruficeps, assembly GCA_013400735.1. NCBI lineage: Eukaryota > Metazoa > Chordata > Aves > Passeriformes > Timaliidae > Pomatostomus > Pomatostomus ruficeps. The sequence continues at coordinate 29,249 of VYZT01038288.1, read as the reverse complement.
TTATCATGTCTCCATGATCTCCTTGGATGTACCAGCTGCAGTTTACAGCTGGAGGATAGTTTGATGGCCAAGAAGGACTATAGATGACTCCACGTCTCTCTGTGTGCTGTTCCAGTTCTCCACTGCAAGCAGCTGTTAATACGGGGAGAAAAATAATATTGTTAATGCTGTGCCTAATCAACAATTCATATTAGCTCCAAAAGCTTCCATCAGTTTCTGGAGACTGCAAACATATGAGAGTCGACAGTTTTATCCTCTTACTGCTTCTTCCATGCCCTGTTTTTTAATTAAGACACCCAAACCAAGTGTAGGTAAGCATAACCTGCATTTCAATGCAGGACCAATCAATAATCCTGTATGAATCTACCACAGACTACAATCAATTTTACTCCATGGATCTGCCAAGAGGATGTAATACAGAAATCCTTCTTACCAGCTTCCCAAAGCCTAGGTAGGTCACTGTTGTAGTTTGACCCTGGCTAAGTGCCAGGCACCCACGGCAGCTGCTCACTCGTTCCCTCCCCTGCCACAGCTGGGCAGAGGAGGGAAGGAGAGGGGGGGAAAAAACCCCAGGGAATTAACACAAAGGTCCATGAGTAGGTATAAAGAACTGGGAGAAAATGTTCCAAGGACAAAGCAGGTTCAACTTAAGTTGCAAAGAGAAATTTATTACTACCAGATTTAGAAGGAGGATATGAGAAGTAAACCTAAACCTTTAAAAGACACCCTTCTTTTCACTCCCCACCCCTCCCTCCCTCCCACCAACAGTGTGAGAGGGGGAGGGGGGGGATTCAGGTCAGTCCGTTTCCAGGATCTTCTTCCCCTGCTTAGGGAGAGGAGTTTTTCCTCTGCTTTTGCTATGGGGTCCCTCCCACGAGAGACAGTTCTCTGTGAACTTCTATGGCGTGGTTTTTCTTGTCCATGGAATGCAGTCCTCCAAGGACAAACTGCTCCAGGATGGGAGCAGGGGGCCCCTCTCTCTCCAACCGGGTCTCCCACCTGGACTGCAGTTTCCTCCGACATCCACCCGCTCCAGCATGGTCACCTCTTTCACAAACTGCGGGACTTTTATTTCAGTCTCTGTCTCTCACTGGGCTGCACGTGCTACAGCTTCTCCTGGCATCCATGGCTACTGCAGCTTCAGGCATCTCCCCACTCCAATGTTGGCACCTCACGGACTGCAGGTGGATCTCTCTGCATCCCTCACGGACCCCATGGACTGCAGGGGGGACACCCCGCCTCACCATGGGCTCACCACAGCCTGCAGAGGAATCTCAGCTCCAGAGCCTGGGGCACCTCCTCTCCCTCTTTCTCCACTGACCTTAGTGCCTCCATGTTGTTTTCCCTCACATGTTCTCACATCCTCCTCCTTCTCTAACTAAAAGCAGCTGTGTGCACATTTTGTTTTGATTTTTTCTTAAATATGTCATCACAGAGGCGTAACCAACCTTTCTAATTAGCCCAAACATGGCCAGTGGCATGTCCATCATCTTCAAAGCCATCAGAGATTGGCTCTGCTGGAAATGGTGAAGAATTCCAGAAACCTCACAGGAGCCATCTTTATGGCCCCCTCGCCTCTACTAAAACCATAACAGTCACCCAGCAAGTGAAGAAGATTCATATTAACTGTAAAGCAGCTAGTAGCTCATTTTGTTGTAACATGTTCCTGGACATGTTGTTTATTCCCTTAACCATACGACAGACCTGAAGAGTTTGTAATGGCTAAAAAATACCACCACCCTCCCCCACCTCCCACCCCTCCCACAAAAAAGTAAAGTGGAGTCCAATGTTAAATGTTTTCACTGAACATTACTAAAGTACTCTACATTCCTTCTGAACTCACATGGATGGGAAAAATTTTCAAGACAGGAAAAGGAGCAAATAAGGCCAAATGAAGCTCAGCATTTTCAAAGCACATTTAGTTCCTCCTGTGGAAAACAGTGGGCTACATTAAATACTTACGATTTGTAAGTAAGAAATTCAAAAATGAAAATGAAATGTTTCAAGGACAAGTTGAAAATCAGTTCTGACACGAAAACGTACTCTTAGCAGACTACAAGAAGGAAAACTCTCTGTAACCCAATAGCTATTCTGAACATTCTCCAAAAATATTACTGACACTATTTTTAAAACACATTACTATCTAGAGTATGACTTGTGGATTGCAGCTTAATATTCCAGTTTTTGACAGAATAGCTGAAAAACATAGCAAGGGAAAAAAAGGTTGCCTATACCTTGTCACCTCATACACATACGCATCCAAATACACTGCATTATAAATGAGAGATTTACGGTATTGCTTGAAATCTAGACACATAAATACATCATTTTCAATTCCCAGTCAGAATCAGATTTAGCTGCACTGGAGGGATGGAGGGAAGGCGTGACAGCAAAGCTACTTGGCTGCAGTCAAGTCAGGTGGAAGAGCTGCCTGCGGAGCTCCTGGCTGGGGCTGGGGCTGGGCTGCAGCATGTCCCCTCCAGGAAATCTATGCCTGGCACTATTCTGTTTGTTCACAGTAAGCACTTTTCAAGTGAGAGCCACAGCAATACAAAAAGCATGTGGTGAGTAACTTACCTGAGGCAAAACATAAAAATGCTATTATTTTTACTCTCCAGGTAGGGCATTCCACTGAAATACATGCATATAATTCCTACTAGTTTCAAAGGCCACAAAAGCATACAGAATACACACAGACATGAAAACATCTGTTTTCAAACTAATATTTTGCAGTAATGCAGTTACGAAAACAAGAACATTTTTGTTATCGTGTTTCTAAAACCAGAGCAGCTCCATGCTAGATGCTGGAAAATACTGAGAAGCAGTTGCAATTATAAAATTATAAAAGCAAATGTAAGATTCACAGGACTTTTCAACTCTTTAGGTCTATAAATGTGCTCCTTCAAATACCTTTTACTGCGTCAACACATCACAGCAGCAAAAGAGGACCAAGAGCTAGCAAACACATAAAGGAGCTGGAAAGGTTGAATTTCCTACCTGCCAGGTTAAGAACTCTTCAAAATGGGAAGGAAACAGAATGCACAAAGTGAAAGAACAAATACACCAGATAGCACTATCCAGAGGCATCCAGTAACACCTCCGCAAATATTCCTGCTGCCCTTGTACCAAATAATGTTCTGGATTAATATACCTTAGTATTTGCAACAGAACAGAATCACGATTACACAAAACTTATTTATTTTCCATTCTGAGGCAGTCCCATTGACAGGCTGATGGCTCTGCATGAGACCTCCATTCACACATTCATCAGCGTACTATTATTCTCCCAAATACTTGTTTCTCGGTTTTAGGAAATAATTACAAAGACTCTGAGCAATAGTTACTTAAGTATCCCAGCTTTTTTGAAGTAATATCACTCATTTTTTTCTTTTGGAATAATGTACAGTTTCCTAATGTAGAGGATCTGTTGTAACATCACAGTTCAGGTCTTCAGTGAGAAATGCTTTTTCTTATTAATACTGCACATCTGATATAAATGCGAGGCAAGGAAAGAACACGCAACAAAAGAAACACAGAAGAATTGTAGCTGTGCAAATCTAAAGACATAGCAAGGTAAGGGTTGCATTGACACTATATGCCATTTTGGGCAGTTCATCTGACTGGCTATTGTTGCCAATACTTTACCATGGCCTTATACTCTCTGACACATATCAAGCATTTCAGACTTGTCCTACTCAAAATCAAAAGGACAACTGCTTGGCTTTTGCAAAGGGTCCTGATTTGAATGGACCACTAATCTGAATTCATATTTGTTTTGGTTTAAGACAACTTAAAGAAGAAGCCTCTGGGTCTAGCTATCTCCCTTAGGGTTCTAAGTAGATTAAGTGAAAAAATAACCCTTTACTAACAAGCAGAATAGCAACTGTCAGAAACAACAGCAAATAACCACCAGATACAAAACTGCTCCATCCCGTAGACTCCCCAAAACAAAAAGAGACCCCAAACAAAAATTGTCAGGCACCACCCCCCCACCCCCTAAGATGGTGCCCTGGATTTCAAGCACAGTGGGTCAAAGGACAAAGGGGGAAATGGTGTCAGTCTTTCCCCACCACCCCCCTTCCATTCTCCTGTCTCTCACTTGGCTTGGCTGCAGCCCTGAGTGAAGTTCTTTGGATTCAGGGGGCTGGAAACTCCTGGAGGGAATTTGTCTTCCTAGAGGCAGGGGCAGTCAAGATAGGGCAGCTGGGCTGGATCCTCTCGGCTGGGTGCAGCTAAATGGCAGCTTGAACCGGGGTGGGCCTCACCGGCCTTTTCTCCCAGCGTGGTGTCTCCAGCTCCCGAAACCACAAGGAGAGGGACAGATGGAGACTAGGGCTGGAAATGGCTTTTCGCTGCTGTTTTCTCTCAGCGCGGTACCTCTGACTTCCCAAACTGCCAGAACAGAAGAGACCAAGCCTGGGGCTGCAAACGGTGTTGCTGCAGCTTCCCTTCGTGTGGTATTGTGCGACCCTGCAACCACGAGGGGCAGAGAGGCTGCTTGGGCAGCTTCTCAAAAACGCATGCGCCAAAGCAAACTCGCGCAAACACAACACACGCACACAAACACACACAAAATTCCCGGCCGTGGAACGTTTAAGATACAGATACAATTTTTGGGCACAGATAATTACGGGATACATCATCATTATGAATCACACCTAGACAGTACTGCCAAAACTTAATTACACTTTTTTAACTATATGTCCACAGTCCTCTAAACCTGTTGGAGCAAACTGGGCACACACACACACACCCCCCTCTCAAAACTATTCTAGTGTTTACCCAAACCTCACTTACTTGCCTCATGTTTTCGATGCCTTTTTTTTTCACCAATGCTCATTGCTATAGGATTTGCAAACATCAATCGACCTCCTTCCTAATTCAGTCGCCTGCCTCTCCACTCCTTGTGCACCGACTGCTGCAAGGCAGACAGGGTGAAGTACCCAAGCACCACTTTCAGCAGCTCATTTTGCACCCACTTTTCTTTTGAAAGAAAAACCTCTACTAAACACAGCCTTTAGTGCTGGCAACAAAATGGTAAAACCACACAAGGGCAGAATTTTATACTGTTGGGGCTTCAGTATCAATAGAAGGCCCCCACTTCCCTCCTCAGCTCCTGGCCATGAAACCTACAAAATCACACAGTGTGTTATTAATTTTGGCTTCAGCATGATACTGTGATTCCTTAAGGAAAATAAACAAAAGCCTGTTCAAATTGACAAAACATCTAAAGAAAAGGGAAGTTCCTAAATAGAAAGGTACAGTCCTGGATTCTGAAGGCCTTATCATCAGTGACAACACATAAGAATAGCAGTGATAACACTTTTTCAACAATTCTTTTATGTCTTTCCACAGCCTTTCTGCACAAACCTAGAAGAAAAGTGAAATCCCCGTTTACTAAAAACTCCAAACTGCCTATATTTCCCACATTTAGCATTACTGAAGAAACTTAAAAATATAAATTCCTGGACTGGCAAACCAACTCACCAAAAATCTTACTGAGATGGTGTTTTTAAAGAAAAGATAAATTATAGACAGACAACAATAAATCTTTCAGTGTTAAAAAAAAAAAAAAAAAAAAACAAGGAAAAAGAAACGCCCAAACTTTAAACAAATGCCAGAAGAGAGATGAGTTCAGAGTTTCTGTCAAGAGGGCATAAATCTTAATGAGGGTCTTTCTGTAATAATCAAATGGATTTCTTCTACTATAAACAGCAGTAGATTGCCTCTCACTGTTAAATATGCCACAAATATGAGCAATGAAGTTTCCAAAACTTTAAATGAATAATATTACTCCTATTTTTGCAAGAGCAACTGTAATAAAACAGACATTGAGCTTCATCAAAGGACAGCACTGAGGGTACTATGCTGGGTCAGAATAAATTTTCAGACAATCCCAGAAGAAAATAAATCCGTCAGCTTCACACTCATCCACACCAGGGCCTGTTCCAGTCACAACGAACACATTCCAACCACCTGCCCCAGGATAAAAGATGTTCTGCACTTGCCACAAGGAACCTCCTCTCAAAACCAAATGCTTGGCAATATAAGTTTCCTCAAGTAGCTGTTTCAGAGTTGGCAGGAAATTCTCCCCAAGTTCTCCCAATGTTCCCTCAAGGAGGGCTTGCACACATGGTTTAATGCAGATCCCGTATGTTGCCCTGACTTTGCAGTGTTCAGTGTTTTCTTGTGAGATTTCTCTGTCATGGCCATGACTTGTTTTCTCTCTATTATCTATGTTTTCCTAAATTGTATCTGTGTTTACGAATTCCGGTATACCGGATGGAGAAATATGATTGACAAATACTTTGACCAAGTGGATTATAGGAGGTGGTGATTTCTACCTCCAATCCACGGTGATGTGTGAAAACATATAAATAAAGTCGGAGGGCTCTGCCCTCTCTCTTCCTGCTCTCTCTCCTGCTGCGTCTGTGTGTGTTCTTGTGTGGCTCTCCTTCGGGCCCTCGGCCTGGCAGGCCTGCCTGGGGAGTGCCATATCCGTATGCCTGTGGAAAAAGAAGACTTAAGGCTGCCCTTCACTTTGCCCAGTCTCCAGCTGGCTGCTTCTGCCCCCAGTCAGAACCAGCGAAGGCACGGTCAAATGTGACAAAATCTGAGCTTATGCTGCTCAATCAACAGACCGACCTAGCTTTCTGTGAACACAGGTGAGAAGCTACACATGCATCCCTCTATTGCAATGACCTTTGAGGATCATTTTTATCCCCATTTCCAGATACACCATCAGGAGACAAGGTAACTCAAAACTGTACGAAGACAAGAAAACACGAAGACTACAATACTCTGAGGTTTTCAGCATACTTGAAAGAATAAAAGCCAGATGTTACAACTCTATTTCTAGTCAAAAAATAGTGTTAGAAAGCAGCAGAGCCAACTGGAAGAAGCTCTACATATTCTAGGCTGAAGCAGTCTAAGTAAGCCACTGTGTAATTACTCAGCTTACACTTTGTAAACTCATGTATCATACATGCAACAGATGTCAAACTCCATCAAAAGCCAAAGAACCATCCAAGTAGAACATACGAGGACATAAATGACACTCTGTACTTTTTCCAGTGGAAGAATGGAAAACCCTGTATAGCAAACAACACATGTCCCGCATGGCTTATCCACACTTCCTCTAAACTTAATTTAAGCAGGTTACCTAATCATAAAATTACTACCTTCTCCCGATTTAAACCTTCTCTCAACCCCCAGTGTTGATTTGAACATTAACTGATCTAGTGTGCTAGAATTATTTTTCTGCTTTCTATATCCTTTCCTCCCATCTCCCTTACCTGCCATTTTCTGTTTTAATATAAGTTGCAGTCTCTTGGGCATAAAGTACATTTATACATATGACAGTGGATTGACAAGCGCAAGAGGACCCTTTTCACTAAGAGGACCCTGACTGCAATATTTCTATAATGTCAGTAAGTCGCAGCACTGTCAAAAGAGAAGGAAATTTCACAAAGTACTGCGATTCCGGCTGAATTTCCATGTTGACATTCATGAGACATTTTTAATATTCTTGTTTTATACTCATATACTCATTCTTCAGGAATGAGCCAGTCTCCGTGACCTGATGTTCCCAGGCACATCTCCTAAACACAGAGTTTTCCCCTAAACATCAGCATGCACTACGGCCTTAGTCTCAAGATTACAATTTTTATCTATCACAGTGACACTGATGCAGTCTATAACCCTGTTGTTTAAGCCCACCTGGAAAATAAGCCCTACACAGCTACTCCCTGGCCTTGGCTGACAATGGGACAAGGATCTCTGGCCTTGGTCACACCGGGACAATGATCCCTGGCCTTGGCTGACAATGGAACAAGGATCCCTGGCCTTGGCTGGCAGCAAGACAAAGTCCAGGAAGACTTCCTGAACTTCCTAAGATGTCATTGTTAGTCTGTCTTAAACGTCATTAAAAAAGGTCATACTTTCATTAGAACATCTCTTTGTATGGGGAAGAAACAGTAACAGTCAAATGAACAGTAAATACAAATAAGAAAAGTATATCTTACCTAATGAGGTAACAGCACTTTCTATTTTCCCAGTCAGGAAGAGATGCACTGTGCAAAGACAGAAAAGTAATGTTTAGACAGGCTCTAGCAGTACAGGGTGGCAGTCAGTAGTTAACCATTCCTACGTGTTTGCTGGGGTGTTAGCATAAATGCATTGCAGTTTTCCATCAAGAACTTTGCTTATCTGCACAGGCAAGTAATGTAACCAACTATTAACTTCCACTGTAGCTAAAACAAGTCAATACACAGTGTTAGTTTAGTATCTGTGAAACATGCTACCAAAAGAAAGAACTGCCAATCTATTCTAAATTATCTTCCATAGGATTTTTTTAAATTGAGGAACACAAAGGAACAATCACACTAAAACATTTATGATCACAGCTAGTGACTTTACCTGTTTAAATGCTGGATAACTAATGTGTTTGTTATCTCTAAACACCTCTTCTCTGAATAAAGCAAAGTTTATTTCCCTCAGGTAAATGTCACCTTGAAAATCAACTGCTAAAGCTAACATGATTGCCTTGACTAAGAAAAAGTAACCAGGTCCACTAATACAATCAAAACAGGATGAGGCAGTACTTGCAATACATATCTGACTTGCAAATTAAGTTCCAAAGACTCTTCACTTTCTCAAAAGTCTCCTCTCACAGTGTATACCATTAAAGTGATTTGGAAAGAGTGGTTATTGCCAAAAAAAAATCTGTCCTGTGTCATTGTTGCTCCAGAAGTCAGCATTAACATATTTGTTTCCCCACACATTATTTAAGGCACTTCTCTAACAATTACAGCATGTTCCACTAACTGTTCTCATTTCAACAGTAATCTGTAATCTACAAAAATAGCCTATTAGTAAAATGACAAATGCTTAAAAGAATTAGAAAGGTTTAAAATGTTACCAAAAACTTAATTGACAACATCCCTGCCCAAGCACTCACTTTGGCTTGACTTTCCATGTGTTAAGTCCTAAATCTTTTAATAGGTAATCTCTTGGCAAGAATTTAGTTAAAAACATAATTTAAAAAATCAACAATAGGAGACAAGAGGAAGAGAAACCGTCCCTGTTCCCAACAGGAAGCAGCTGACAATTAACCCAATTTATGTCTCAGAGTGTGGGCCCCCATTGTCTTCTACGCTGTCTAAACACATCACAAAACAATGACCCTTGCCCTTACTACCTTCTGGTACAACTTAAACCATCACAAGAGGTACAAAAAGTACCAGACATTAAAGGGCTGGAAATAAAAAACAACCCCTTAGCTTTCCAGTTCAGGCCTGGTCACGTTTTTCAGTCACCACACTGCAGCGGCCCAGGGCCTACAGCTGTCCGTCCCTGACTTTTATCTGGCTATCCACAATTTGGATTTGCTCCCTCCTGAAGCCAGAACTTTTTGCAGACAGTGATTTTGGGAGGACTTCTACAGACCTCAGGCTGAGGCCAGGCCCTGCGAAACAGAGAGAAAGACTGCTCCTGGTGTCACAGACCTCAGGGCATTACCACAGGGACAAGGGCAGCCACTTCTCCCTCCTTTTAAGTGGTCTTGGGACTGAGCTTTTAGGAAAACACAAAAGAAGGAGGGCAACTAAATAGCAGCGTATGTAATGCTACGGCTTGAGGAGAAACACACCTGAGCCATAGATTTGCGTTAATAAGCATTAATATGATGTTCAAATGACCCTAACAGCACTGATTTTATTACATAATTAGTGTACAATAACATTTGTTACATTATAACAATGTGCCATGTAATTATTTCTTCTCTCACAGTGCTAGCTGGCTTCACTAGATGAGTAAGCCTACCTAGGAGCAACAATACCATCCTGTACCAGGAAACAACACAGCTCTGCTAACTCTGGCAAAGCAGTACATCCGTTTGTGACAAACTCGGCATCGCAGCAGTAACAGCAACACCACATTTCTTCTCACACAATATTAAAGTGCTGGTACTTCTGTAACCATAGTAATATTGTCATAAAGACTGAGATGAAATTAATCCACAATTATGTCACAAACTTATATTAATGAGAATTAAAATACTTGGTTTCGCTCCAAAGAAAGTACATGAATATACTCTGCGTAACTATTATCAGCACAATTGAAGGCAGTGTTTGAAGACACATTGTATGGAAAAGCCTGGGTCTGTACAATCTTTCTTCATGTTTCCTACCTAAATACTCCCAACAGCTGTAGGAGAAGACAAGCTCTGAGGCAGAGGTTTCCTCACATGGCTTATAAGGGGCCCCTATGCCCTTTAAATGGAAATAAGTAGGATGAAGACAAGGGGCATAATAGAGTGGAATTAGCCAACTCAGAGCTACATTACTGAGGACTGTTAAACAGAGAGCCCTACTTTACCACCAATACAGTTACAGGCAGCCTTGCACAGCACACCTGGCAGATACCTAAGAAAGAGAACCCCCAAAAATACTCATTTATCTCTGCAAAAAACTTTTATTGGCTGCAGTTACAAGTTCTTTGCTCTCATTTTCAAACCCTTTTATACCAAGAAGTCAGGAAAAACATTTCTTTAAAATAAAATCTAAGTCTCACATCAGATACTTTCTCAAGCAGCTGAATAAGCTTACAGTTTCCAATATCCATTTTGCTCACTCAAGACCATCAAATCAAACCACAAGAGCACTGTAAACCAGCACTCAGCTCTCGAAACTGTCAGAGGCCCATAAGAAAGAACAGCCATTTCCTGCTGATTTTCTTGTCTCTTCTCAAAACAAAACCTTGTCAAAATAAAAACAGGTGAGAGACAAGGGTATTAGAAAGTTTTCTAGATGCTCTTTTTCTTAACTGTTGAGCAGTTATGGGAAAGCCAGAAAAAAACCCCAGAAGTGGTTCAGTTGGCTTGAACTCCATGTAGGAAACTTACTGTGCATTTGGGTTGCTAAATAATTCTCAGGGTGAAGTTTTCAGCTGGGAAAGCAGCTATTTGGATCAAAAGGGAAATTTACATCTTGGCACCTCCAAACCAACTGACAGCTACCAGGCTTTTCCCACAGCCAGAAGGAGAGACATCAGCTTCACTGATTCCTTCTTATTTGCTAACTTTCTATGTCCTCCAGAATTTCTCAAGAACGATAAACAAAATGGCTTCACAAAAGAACAGTTGAAACAAACCCAATTCCAGTCTTTGGAGCAGCAGTTTACAGATGAGGTCACACAGCAATGGTCAGTGGCAGTGCATTGATACAGACACCAAACACCCAAACACAGGCTATGGGTAAACAAGAAAAGAATGGCAAGAAGCAAGAACCAAAAACAAGGATGAAACAAAAGGACAGACAAGCAGGAAGTAAAATTAAAAAATAGTTTAAGTAGCAGCATTATATTCTTATGGGTTCACTGAAGCAAAATACCTTACAAGCTTCCCACCTCATGTTTCTCAACTTCCACTACTGTCAGTTGTGCAAGGAATAGGAATAAAACATTCCAGCTGAAAAGAAGAGCCAGACAGTGAAATTCTAGAAGTCATAGAAAGCAGAAATCTACTTAACTTTCAACCTGACATCACCCACGCCTAAATACAAGAAGAGTTTTCACTTCAACTCTGGAGTTTACATAATCTTTCATTATCTCATTAATAATTTTAACAATAACCATGCCATTTCTGTCAAATAACAAAAGGTTTAACAAAGGTCTGACTGGGCCACAAAAAAACCCCTAAATCAAATTTTAAAAACCCAACTACCTCTCCCCCCCAAAAAAAGAAATTCAGAAATACAGTGAAAAATTATATCTTTCTCTAACTTTAAATAAACAATGCAATCCTCATGCAGTGTACATCTCTGAAATCCCGTTATGATTCTGCAAAAAAAACAAAAGAGTAGTACTACCTGGATGTTCAAACTGTTTTGTAGTTTAGCTAGCTTTTTATATTGTACTTAAAATAAATTAATTAAAATAGATACATTTGAAATAATCAGAGCAACCCCCTACAATTTTTCTAGGCAAACACTGATGTTAAGGAAGCATTTTTACAAAAACAGAATACACAGTCTGGCCACAGATATCCCCTTCTGATCGTTTACATCACAAATAGTAACTGTCAGTTGGGATTATTAAAAATTAACTCTAATCCACTTCATTAGCAAAGAGATGTGGGTTTAGCACATTCTGGATCAAGGAGCTGTGAGAGTTTACCAAGTGGGTGTCTGGAGGGCTCAGTGCAGCCCCAGCACTGCTCAGCTGCATGCGGTGTTCCCGACTACGCTGCCCTACCAGAATCCTCTGGCAGGGCGCAGGAACGGAGCAGTCAGTCCTAGTAACTCCTAATTTCACGTGCCCCTGTTAAATACGCGGGGCCTATCGTTCACTCGTTCTAGTCACAGGCGCCAACGCTTCTGCCTAACAAAAAACATCTCCCCTGACAGAACGGGCTGACAGACTGGAAACCAGTAATACGCTTCATCACGTTGCCATAACTTAACACCTGCTGAGAAGCAGAGCAGAGAGCAACGGCGTCAAGCAGAAGGGAGGGAGGAGAGCAGAATATGGCAGAGACACGGAGGGAGAGAAAATGTTTCTTCCCGCTGTCACTCAAGAGAAGGGCCGGGAAGGCGCGCAGCGGGGCCGAGCGCCGGGCAGTCTCTAACCGAGCCCCGGCGCCGCTGCCCGCCCCGCGCGAGCTCACGGCCCGGGGAAGAACCAGCGATGCCTCCTGAACTTTTTTTTTCAGGGCTATGAGAGGTTATGGCAGCGGTTCCAGAGGCAAGGGCAAGGCGATGGGTTCCGCTAGATCGGGCAGAGCTCTGCGCGGCCCCGCACCGCCGGGCAGCGGCCGGGCATGGCAGCACCGCCCCTGGGCCCGTTCGGAAGCGGGGTGACGGGAGGGGGGGGTCCGCGGCCACGATCGGGGGTGTTGCAGCCTCGTCCCGTCCCGCGCCTCCCGCCCACAGTCACTTCCCATAGGGGAGGCGGAGGCCCAGCAGTCCCCACAGCCGATGCCTGCCGTGCCCGGACATGCCCCACCGCCAGGGAGCGGCTGGGCCGCACTCACCCAGGCAGATGGCAGTGAGCGGCGCCAGCGCGCCCTGACGGAGCTCCGCGGCCGCTGCCTTCTCCATGGCGGGTCGCTGTCGCCTGCCCTTCAGTGCGGGG
>VYZT01038288.1:0-16073 GCA_013400735.1 Pomatostomus ruficeps | reverse complement strand
GAGCGCGGCCCGGGGCGGAAGGGAAGGCGAGGGCCGAGCGGGCCCAGCGGCAGCGCAGTGCCCGGCGGGGCCGCCCCTCTGCCGGGCGGGTGCGGAGAGCCGCGGCCCCATGCCGGGAGGCCGCGCCCAGTGCCGCTGCTGCCGGCCCCCTTGCCGGGAGCTGCCTCGGCCCAGCGGGTCACCCGGATGCCCTTTCCCGGCCGAGTTCCCTCCGGAGCTGCGCTGCGGACCCCGGGCGGCAGCGGAGGCGCAGGAAGCGGTTACTGGAGTTGGCTCCGCTGCAGCTCCCGGGAGTGAACGCTGTGATCGGTGATGGGCACAGGGAGAAGAGCCTCCCCAGGAACCCGGCTGTCCTTAGAGCTCCGCTTCACCCGTACCAAGGGTTGGGACCCAGACACGGACCCTTACAGGCCCTCCCGACCGTGAAACAAGTAATGTGGTCATCAAACAGATAACGTATCCACTGCACGGCAGCCAATCTGGATTAGTATAAACTACGTAAACTCATCCTGTCCCACTGAAAATGGACAAAGCATAATGTGTTTACAAACAGCAAGATGACAAAAGTTAACTAGGAACTTCATGAAGAGAATTGCAAAACAGTGCAAGGTGACAGGTACCCCCGCTAAGGTTGCCCTAAACGGCTACAATGAACCAGCTCTACCTGACGTTTGCTGTACTTTTCCTTGTTTTCCCATTTGCAGATGCTCGCATACTGCTCCTGAGAACCAGTACCAGCTCTGCTGTCATTGGCACAGCTTCTTCCTTTCAAGGAATAGAGCCTCGACGGCACTGCCACGCAGCTTTAACACGATTGCTGCAAACCACTGAGCAGCACTTTAATTCAGCTACAAATACCAACAGCGATAGAAAACTCAGTAACTGCACCAGTGCTTAAACTACACAAATGAGGGCTGTGCTACAGGGCATAGTTTAATCCTCCAGGGCAAAGATGAGGTTTTGTTGCATTTCACGATAAACACAGAAAATTTTCCCTACATGCTTTAAAAAATTTGCATCTTTGCATTCTGTGGCCGTATCACAGAGATGTGGAGTCAGAAACTCTTTGATCACCAAATCAAACATTGATTGGTAGTATCAACATCATGAAACAATCACATTATTGTACTCAGTTTCCCATGAAAGGGATGTAATCCCCAAGTAGAATTTGTATTTAAGGGGTTTCCATCCAGCATTAAAGTCCAGCTGTGCTAATGACACTCACACAAACGAACACTGTCTGGCACAGCCTCCAGGGCAAGGTGTGATCCAGCTAAGAAAAGAGTATTCTGTCATCAACAGGCCGAGGTTCAGCTCTTCACTCTGACTGGACCTGGTGGAGTGATCCTATTGAATGGGCAGCATTCCTGAGGAAGAATAAGAAAAGCAGGAGACAGCACCGAGAGGAACCGGAATGCTGAGGTAAAGGTGAGGCATTTGCTAATGTCTCAGCAGCATGTGTTAGGATTCTCACTAAAGAGATGCAACAACATAAATTACAGTTTCTATACTATATTGAAAGTACACTGTTTCGGATTGTCATCTAAGAGTCAGGTTTAGATCTGCCCAAAACCGGGTTAAATAGTACATCCAAGAATGCTCGTAAACTGGTGTAATAACAAAAGTGGATGCAGGAAGGGAAATGAGTGGCTGTGGGAGGAGCTAGGTTTCTCAAGCCCCTGACATATAACTAGCTCAACTGTGTACATCGTCAAACCTCTCATACCAAAGGCCCATTTGATGCATACCCAGGTGCATCTTCAGACATATTTCAGATATTTGTTAGTTATGTGTGTCCCATCAAAGAAAAGAGTTGTGCAATTCTAAATGTCAGTTTGTATGGTTAAAAATAATGAGGAAAGCATACCTAATTTGCCTGGGGTGACATACAATTTAAAAATACTAATTAAACTATGATCGTCATTTGCCCATAAATTCATGTGTGTAATATTAAGCACACATCTCAGTTAAACAAACACTTTTAAACATGTCTTCAATAAAACCATTGCACACTGTTATGCTTATGGAACCATATCTTGTTTAAAATTAGCAGAAAATTTCAGAGTCAGATTCAGCCAGGAAAATGGAGATAAAGACCAAATTATAATATGAGGAAGAGAACACCAGATAAGAAAGAAAAGACTGAAATGTATAAGGAAATACCAGGCCCGGTTGAAGCTACTTAAGGGCAATGGTGATGACAGTTGCTTTCTGGAGCATCTACAGGAAGCAGATCACACGAGCTGTAGGAAGCACAGACTCAGGTTCCCTTTTGCTCATTCTTACTTGATAGTGAGAAAGTCTGGCAGAGTGGTGAAACAGAAGGCTTTACCTAATGCTTGGAAACACCACAGTTCACCAAAGGACACCTCACAGCACACAGAGATATTGCTTTATGCCTTTTTATTTCAACAACATAAAGTGTGGCTATAGTAGCATGTCAGGGGTTGAGAAGATCCTTACCCTCACTGAGCTATAGACCTGTGCCTTATCAATTCCTTTGTTGGAATTATTGTAATTGTAATTTACATTTGCCTATCTCTCTGGCTCTTAATGAATGCCCAATGAATGATTGACCTGAGGTTCGATAGTATCATATTGGGTGTACCTGGGATGAGTGAAATGGATGTCATAATAAATACTTCTACTGTGCTAAAGATGCAGAAATAATAAGTGGGTCAGTACAAACAAAGTTTACCTGTGGGTGAGAAGGCCCCACAATCAGCACAGCTGTCACCTGCCTGTTCTGCAGATACAGCCTACTTCACTTGTGTCTGTGCAATTTTAAATAGCATAATAAATCACACATTTTCTCACAACTAAATTCGTCCTAATCTAACCAGACAATTCTTAAACCTTTAATGGACCCATGACTGTAAAATCATTTCATCTGGACTTTTGAGCAGTATTCCTCAAATTATGGGTCTGCAAAAGCAGTAATGGAATGTTTCATAAAAGAATTTTTCCTCAGTGAGTCTATTATTGTAATTTAAAAAAGGTATCTAGTCACCTCTACATTCTGCATTAACCCTTTTTATGATAATTATGAGTAAAGTGCATCTCTCATTTCCATTAAATAATACTTTGCATCTCACCAAAACAGTAGACTGTGTAGGATTGAAAGCAAAATGATGGATGCAGACTCTTTTTTTAACAGATTCTGTCCATGCCACTAACTTGTTGTTAAGATAAAATCCACTCAGTTTAGAGTTATACTTTGATGTTCACATAGGACTAATTTAAAATTTTGAGACCTAATTTTCAGTCACATACTTTTGTGTTCACATAAATATATGTATATATTAGAAAACTATATATGATGGTACATATGTGTATGCTCCAGCATCTGCTGGCCTAGGGGAATTAATTATCGCATCACAACATCCACCTTGAAAATGTAATCAGCAGAACCCAGCCTTAGGTGCTCTACTTCAGGGCGATTTACAGATTATTTTAAATTCACTTTAAAAGAGTTCCACCAAACTAAATCATTGCTCAAGCCAAGCATCAAGGCTTCACATCCCATTTTGAAACATATGATATTAAGATGGCTCTAGGAATCTCATTTGTAGATGTTATACATTATATATGCTGGAGCTATAGGCACGTTCATTCATTTTAAAGCTTTTGACAGAACTGGATCACAAAAAAGTCATGTAACACGACCAAAATAAAGTTTTGATAAAGTATTACTGAGTGTAATCAAAAGAAATTACAATTTTTTAAAATATGCAGTAGAAAGTTGAAGACATAAAATGATACAGCAATGTTGACAAAGATTATGGATTCTGTCAATATTAGTACTAAAAACGTTAAAAGAACTTGGAACCTTATCCTGTCCATGTGTATAATACCCGTCTTACTCTGATTACCTGTAATTTTATTACATTATTCACGTCAGTTCCCCCTGCATCTAGTTTTTGCAACTAGTAAAAGCTTATACTTCTTTTATAAGCATCTCTATCTATGGATTAATTTGGTTGAGATTTCTTTAAACTAAGACTATAATTTTACTAGTTCGCCAAGTAATTTAAATGCATTTATCTCTTTTTCAGCATGTATCAGTTTCGATGCATGTACAGATTTGTGCAGATCAGTGCTGCGGTGCATTCGGGGGGACACCGCGCGTCCGTCCGCGGTTTCAGGGACTGTCCAGGCTGCTCCAAGGCACGGGTGGGCTGGCAAAGTTCCTGTAGGGGTTCACCCAACCCACCGATGTTCCAGGTGCGCCAAAGAAGGAGAGACAGGCGGAGGGGCTTCCCAGATGGTTTATTCGGCACCGGGGTCGTGCTGGGGAAGCACTGGCACGGGGGGTTACAGTGACATAAATACTGACACGAGGGGGCAGGGGGAGGGTACAACATCCAATAGGGGAGCACTGCGGGGTTTGAATTTGGCGAACTTTGTGTAGGATTACACAATACAGAGCCCTCCGTGGGGCAGGGAACCGATACCGAGGGGGGGAGGGTACAACATC
Organism: Pomatostomus ruficeps; assembly: GCA_013400735.1. Taxonomy (NCBI): domain Eukaryota; kingdom Metazoa; phylum Chordata; class Aves; order Passeriformes; family Timaliidae; genus Pomatostomus; species Pomatostomus ruficeps. The sequence goes on along the minus strand of VYZT01038288.1, from coordinate 11,596 downwards.
CAATAGGGGAGCACTGCAGGGTTTGAATTTGGCGAACTTTGTGTAGGATTACACAATACAGAGCCCTCCGTAGGGCAGGGAACCGATACCGAGGGCGGGGAGGGTACATAGCAGAGCCTGGCCATGAAAGAGACCGGAACTGGCCAGAGCACACCGCAACAGATCAGCAAGACTATGATCCCACAGAATCCCACCACTGTTCTCTTTTGACAGCCGGCATTAAAGAAAAGTTGGTTAGAAAACATTAGGTGTGGTAACATACATTATTTGTCTCAGCCTCACACTGTTCATCTCTAGTTTTATTGCATCACTGCACAGCACTACCTGGCTGCATTTAATAAGGGTTGCGTTTAGTGACTACTACAGTCTCCCTGAAAGAGAGGAAAATTCTCAAGGGTACTTTGCTGCACCAACTTTAACACTATTCCTGCCTTGATCCATTATAGATCACTACTAAACTTCACAGTGAACTATTTTCCTGCCTCTTCTTTAGGAATTTTTTATTCATGGATTCTGTGTAGACCAAAAAAACCCTGTTGTAATTCACATTCATTTTATGAAATGTGATGGGAATAAATATGAGCAATTTGGTATCACAGGAAGGCAAATCCAAATTGTTTGATGGAGAAATATTATAAGAACATCACCCGTGTATAGGCATTTTTCCAAAAAAAGTGCAAAGCTGTGATATTTCTCTATGACACTCTGAATGTTCTATGAAATCCTGAGTTTGTATCAAGCAGACCAGATTACAAGCAGCAATTACATGTGGGTAATTGCTTGAAAAATAAAATAAAATTATTCTCTCTTGAAAGGGTTCAGTTGTCTTTGTAGCTACTACCAAGGCAGCATTAATTGCATATTAGGTTGTTTTTATACTTGTAACTTAGCTCTCTTAACAAAATTGAAAGTTCACACAACCTGCTCCATTAAGTAAATTATGTCTCGTTTTTGTTTAATTGTGTTATTGAGATCAGATTTTTGAAACATGCAGCATAATTGCAGAAGAGGGTTAGAATTATCTACATTTCAAATACTTACAGAAATAATTCGAAGAAATTTGTCAGGGTTCCTTAACAAAATTTTTAAGCTGCACTTTATCAATAAGCTCCACTGGACAACAAGTCATTCCAGACACCTGAAAGAAAAAGCCAGGCGACAACCAGCACTGTTTTATTTCTCTCTTCTTTTTGCCTTTAAATATTTTCCGTGTGATTCCGTTTTTTGGGTATAATCTCAAGGTGCTGCTTTATGTCAGCAGTTTTGTCAGCTGTTCCAGGAGGCTGCCATCCATCACAGGCCAACACACACACACTCATTCCCTGCAGCACACTCCTCAACTCTGTGCCCTGGAATTTTCTGAGCACCTTCCCAGTCCCACTGCATAGCACAGACCTTCTGCGCTTTACACAAGGACACTGAGTTCCTACACATTTATTTCACTTGTGACACCACAGTGAAAGGCTAGTTCAATATCACACCACATCTCCCATCTCCCTGGTGACTTTACCTTATAATAACTGTATCTGGATTGATTTAAACTGTGGTGATGCTGGGTTTTATTATCTACATAGTAGAAAAGCACTGCAAGACAATAATGAGACCCCATATCTACTAAGATGCTAAACTGATTTCTCTCTTCTGCCTGTTTCTTCATATCTATTGATGAGATGAGTTTGGATGATTTACTTTAGTTAATGATAAATCCTATTGTGCTTTGTTTATATTAGGGGCACACTCTCTCCATAGCTGGAGTCTTAAAAGATTTACTCTTCTTCTTGACATACAAAATGTTTGGTAAATGAGGGCTAAAGTAACTCAAGAAGTTATCTTCTGCTTGTAAATGATAGAAGAGTGGTACCAAAATAAGGCTGAATTACATTTCAGGTGAATTATGTGTTTTCAGGTTCCCCTTCACCTGCAGAAATTCAGAGAAATAACAGGCTCAGTGGGGCCTGAGGTTGTCTTTATTACTTTACTTATTTTCTACAGAAGGAAATGGAACACACTATCAATACATTCTTAGTCAACATATACTAGCTGCATGAACTTCTAGACTTATTTTAGAATTTAAGTAGGAGATCAAACAGATTGGAATTAGAAACATGAAAGCTCCTCTAAGTCACAGACTGAACGCAGTGAAGGCGCATTAAAGCTATCTCCTAGGGAGAGAACAAATATCTTTGCTCCGAATGCATATTGTTATCAGAGCAGATGAAAATAGCCACTGGAGGTTGCTCAGCAATGTGCTTCCAGCCTCCAATTCTGTTAAAAAAAAGGAAAAAAAATAGACATTAGTTAAAGTATTAAATACAATCAGTCTTATCTAATATGGAGCATGCACAGAAAAGCAAAACATATAATTAGGACTGAACAGACACCTTCAAATGAGTTCAGTGACTAGCTTTTGTACTGTGGAGAAGGTCTGTAAACTACTGCAATGCAGATGGAGAGGCTGCAGAGCAGCTCCCCTGTCACACCACCCTGTAGTTTTCCCACTACCAGCCCAGGAAATGCTCTCTGGTTAATGTTACCCATTAATTGGGAACACAAATAATTTTTAGAGCTGTCTTCCATCCATTCTTACGACTGCGAAACTTGTGCAAAGACTTTTAAGTTAGCCGGAGCATGCTGTTCAGCAAGGCAATGTCTGAGGAATGGTGCAGCAAGTACCTCAGAGCTGGTGCTCTGCCATTTCACCAACAAGCACTGGGTTAAAAATCACAGCAATACTGACAGTACAGTTCTGAACCAGACTCCATGCACTGCAGCAATTCCACTGTAAACTGAATAAAGTCATAGTCTATACTATACAGTATATGTATTATAGACTGCCATTTTACTTGCACCTAATTACCAGTTCAGCAGGAAAAGCACAATAGAGGGTAAGGATAACCAGGCTTCTCCTGTTTCATTGACAATTAAAATTCTTTTCTTTTTTTATTTCCTACTACTCGTGTTACCAATAATTAAAACTTACCATCTCTGGCTCCTCTTCATTAAAATTTGGCCCAGATACTTCCTTAAAGGTTTTATTTGGTCTTAGAAAATGCAATTTGTGTTTCACTTGTCTCAGAGGTTGTCACTAAGACTGATGTATGGCTTTGTTCCCCTCATTTGTCTACTATAGTTACATTTTTTAAGTTCCAATGGTATGTTTTCAAGTATAATTTCTCTTAAACCCATTCTGCATGAAGCATTGCACTTCTTATTCACTGCAATACCCCACATAGTTTTAAAAGTCCTCATGATTTTACAGTATGAGAGCATCCTTTGAATCAACTAAAATCATTGTTACTGACAATTCTTCTAAATTTTCTTCTCAATGTTCTCAATACATATTCATGGTACAGTGATTTTTGGGTTCATAAAAGAGCAAATTACAGTTTATTTCCCAAAGCTCTTCTTAACATGAGTAGACTGATAACACAGCAAGAATTTGGAACTGTGCATCAGTGAAGCTGTTCCACAGAAAGAGTGAAAAAGGATATAAATGAGCTCAACTAAAAAAGTCTATCTATTTTTCACAGCCAGACTTTTAGTATTGTATTAAAAAGGACATAACGATGACAATGTATTGGCACACCAGGACAATAGTCTGTTCGGCTAATTTCACTAAGAGACAAAAGAAGTTGAAAGCACTAGGAAAGAAGAAATGCCAACCTGTGCTCAAGTGTGGGTGTCAGATCTTTACACAGGCTGTAAACCAACACCTAGCAGGAAAAGAACACAGAACACGTCAAGTCTATTGCTACTAAGTCATCAGGTAGATTTCCATGACACAAAATGCTCTGATCTTTTTGGTTTGTCACACTAGATAAACAAACAGTCTTTCTGGATCCTCAGTGATTCTGCCAGCTATTGACAGTAACAGAACGGCTATTTATTGTGTAAATAGTGTCCCAAACAAAAACCGGTAGCATGTCATCAAGGATGGTGGGCTTGCAGCTAGGGATAGGAAATTATACCTGCTCTGAAGATGTAATGTTTTCATGTCTGTTCCATGCTGCTTAGGCTGTTTTTATTACTGCACATTGTACAAAATATCTAAAAAATAAAATCTGCCTGAAGCGTGCAAGTGAAATCTGATTAATATAAAATCCAGTAATGTTTTCACAAATGAGCATGCTAATTTAGACCACATTACAGAGAGGGGAAAAAAATAAGGATAAGAATAAACCATGGAACAAAACTACTGTCAGAGATTTGTAGAATAATCAAAACTGCTTCAAACTTCAATGGAGTTTAAAACCATGAAAAGTCAGTTTCTGTTGCATAAAGTAAACCCTGTAATCCAATATACGCTTTAACTGTGACACAGTCTGTGCAGCAGAGCTGTGGATCCTAGTTGTATGTTCTAACCAAAGCATGAAAACAAAAAGAGAGCCTGTGGTAAATAGGTTGAAGAATGAGAAGGGAAAATAATTTCAATGATTAAACAGTGAGTGAACAAGACTGGCAGCCCTGTGGATTCACATACACATAGGCTATAAGTATGCCTAGAGAGAAGAAAAAAAAAAAGTGAGTATGAGGATAATCAGCGATTTAGAAGATCAAAACTGTTTTAAGAGAGCACTTGTTTTCACAAAGCTTTGACTATACATATTGTTATGATACAACATCATATGTAAACCCAATGCCTAACAGAGGCAGTAAGATATTTGTCAAAATCTGAAAAACAAAATCGAGAAAATTTCTGCCCTTGTGCTTCCATGTTTTTGAAGGCTGAGTCATCTGAGATCCTCTTTCATATGCATCAGCCTCTCACACGGGATCAGTGGTGTTCCCCTGAGCTGACATTCATTTACTTATCCTTGAGGGCAGCAGTAGTATGGCTGCATGCATTACTCCCCAAGAGGGCATCCCCTCCCAGAATATCCATGTGCCTGTCAAAACATTCCAGTTATTTCCTCAGTTGAAGATAAAGGTGTCAGATAGAGAAGCCAACTAAAATAATGAAAAATATTATTTTAATAAGAATTAGGAAATAAAATCAAAGAAAACTGCAGTAAAACCACTTAGAATAGTATCCACCAGTGGCTGTAGTGGCATATGAACAGGAATGTTGCAAAATGGTACCTACTTAAAATCAGAATTACATGAAGGTAACCATAACTTCTCTAAATAATTAATTTCTGTGCAGAGTTCTCACTCTGGGAAATCTCAGAACCAATCATACTCCAGAGGGCATAGGGGAGAACCCTGTAGCAGGCAACAATAATAAAAAACAATTTATGCATATGTTGCTCCATATGTTCTTCTATATTTATATATTACATGCTGATTAATTCTTTTAAACAGAAATCATTTAAGCTGGTAGAACCTGTGGGGTCACAAATTCTAAATTATAAGTAGCTAATAGAAAAGTTCTTTGATCTTGCACAGATTTGAGAGGACTCCAAGGTAACACAGTATACATAGCACAGAAAACCCCATGATCCCCGGATTGGTGTATGCATCTACCGGTATCAGTGTTCAAATACCCTTCATTAGAGCACTTCTTCCCATGGTAGCATAGTATTTGTTTTGTCCATGTTGGGGGAGGTGCTGTGAAGATTAAACCAGTTTTAAAACCTATTTGAAAAAAATACCCAAGTATTCGTTTATACTTCAATTTGTATTCACATTGTCAGACTCACTTACAGACTTTTCAGATGTTTATAGATTTTTCAGTTACTATCTCACCCAACCGGTTGTTTTGGGAGTTAACTATAATTAGCTTTTATGAATCTATCATTACTCACAGACCATCTTGGAACAAATGAACAAAAATATGTGTATACATTTGTGTTGTTGAGTACCAAAAATTTGGCAGCTCACATATAATTGTCATGTAACTTAGGAAAACCTACTCATTTTAAAATATTCATTTATTATAGTAATTTGCCAGCTTTCATAAATGGCAATAATTACAATTGTTATTTTTAAATCTTACTTACTCCATGCTCTGCTGCTCTAACTACAAAAAAAAAATAGTAGCAGTTATGTCCTTAAAACTGGCATTGTACTAGCTTGAATGAAGATAGTGACTCAAACAGATAATATTTAATACCACTGTTTCATTAGCCAAACTGGCATTGATCCATTTCCATGGCCACAGGCGAAGCAATCACAAATTCAACTCTTCTTGCCTCCCCTATTGCAAAGAACTGGTGTACAGTGATGAGTTAATTTGTTCTTAATCCTGCATTTGCTGAACTTAATGGCAAAGCAGTGTCCATCAATTACAGTGACACAGAGGGAAGAATCACAAAAGCTTCCTAATTCTCAAAAGCAAGCCACACTAGCAAATATTTAACTGTCAACCAATTTTAAATATTTCATCCTGTGTCTATACGTCTACTGTAAGTACTTTAATCTGTTGGAAACAATTACAAATATTCATTGTAGTTTGCACATTTAGCTTGGCACCGGTCTCACTGTTTTTGCTGGTAATTTACTTGATGCATCCCAGCAGAAGGGCTCAGTAAGGTTTCTACAAAGCTCTATCCAGAGTCAAGGGCACAGAAAGTTAAAAATGCAGAGTTAATTGAATAGTTTATATCAGTAATTTTTTCAAATATTAAGCCATACTCATAGTAATTAGGGACACTGTAATAAATTATTTCTGAACTATGACCCTCTAGCATGTTCATTCAGCAAGATATGTCTAATGAAATAATACGTATAAATGGTCATATTATTTGCTCTTATGATAGTTATAACTATTATGATCTTTTTAACTATTATTTTATCTCCAGACAAAAAGATATAAAGGTTTCTGATGTATATAGTATACATACTAAAAAACACATTTGTTTAAAAAAAATCTGCAAACAATACCTGGTGTCCGGAGGTGATTTATTTTTTGTATGATGTTTTATTCCCTAACCGCCTGCTTCGTGCCCAGAAAACTGCTTCTGTAGCTGTAGCTTTAAAAGGAACCAGGAGAGCGAGGCTGCAGCCTAGAAACCCCCCGAGTGGGCTCTGTTCAAACCCCTTTTCGGAGTGTGTGCTCGGGCCATGTGGATTGGGACACTACATTGTTCCTTTTTGTTGGATTAATTTTTTGCTAGCTTGAAGCAAGAAGGTTTTTTTTTTTCCCCACCTTTTTCCCCAGACTCCAGCAGAGATAGTTCAGGTTTTTGTTTTCAATTTGTTTTGGTTTTTTTTTCCTCTCCCTTGAACTGTTTTGGCTCGGCTTTGGTTGTTTTCGGCCTGTCCAGGGAGCCAGTGGGAGCCGCTCCCAACCTGAGATCTCAGAGAAGCTGAGGCAGCGCAAGAAGGGACATCAACTCCACCAACTTCGCCTGCTGTGAGGAGGAGACCCACGCCAGAAAATCCAACAGGTTTCCCTGCTGCGGCACGAACTCTTCCCTCTTCCCAGAGATAAAAAAAAGCAGCTGCTGTCTTTGCTTCTCAGCCATGAGTTCTGGCAGGTGGGGGGTGGTTAAGGTATTGAATTCAATCCTTTTCTGTGCCTTGCGAGCACCCCTTTGGGTTTTTTTCTTTGTTAATAAATAGTTTTACTCTTTTTTTCATTTTGACTCAATGGGTATATCTATTTCTCTCCTTGACAGAAGAAAAGGGAGTTATTGAAACCCTTTCTCTTTAAAGAAAACACTCTGTTGATGCCTATGTCGCTTGGGTCAAGGTTACAGGATGTGTATATAGCTTGAGTTATGAGATACCAGTATAACCTAGATTGTGATTTTGTATACTTATGTAACCTAGATCATAACTCTTCATAAAATGTACTAACTAATGTATGATTTACTAGCTACTTAATGCTTAAATGAACAAAACTCCCAGGTGAATAGTCTCAAAAGTAGAAAAGCATAGCCATATTAGGAAGCAGCAGGATGTACTGATGAGAAGTTGACAAATGTAAAGCAAATTAGCCACAAAAGTGAGTAATTTAGACCAGTTTGATCCGTAAAGACCGAGGCACACTGTAACTGTGCATGCTCCGAAGACAAAGTTGAAAAGTTCAGATGTGAGGAAGACCTTGAGCCTTCATCGAAGAAGACCCCCAAGACCACCTAAATTGGGGAAGCGCAGGCACAGTGTAAAAGAACAATTTGTGGCCATGATTTAACCTTTTGCAAATTAATTCCGACCCGTATATGATGATGTTAGAATGACACAGCAATACTGACTGTATAAATAAACCACAGCACTTGACAAAGGTGGGTGAGTGAGGTGGAAAGATCCCCCTCACCTCTCTGGTGCTGCAATAAACAAATCCCTGCTCTATAGACATCAGTCTGTGGGGTTTTATTTCTAGCCTGTCTTTTCGGGCATCACTGTCAACGGTGCTTTTTCTCCTAAATTTGGCTCCAAACCGGGACACCTGGACAACTCTTACAGCATTTTAAAAAAGCTGTAATTTAGACAATTTCAAAATATTTCTTGTGTGAAAATATTAACAAGGGTTTTTTCAGAAAAAGTCATCACTCAACAGTTTCCATAGACAACAAACGGCTGCTTAGAAGGGCTAATTGTGTTTGGTCATTTGTAAGTAAAGAATAACCATAAATACTATAGGAAGTAAGAACGGACCTTGTTTAGATGGCACTGCACAGTTAACAGCACAGGAAAGAATCTACCCACACAGCTTGAATTGATTCATCTTTTCCTCCCTTCATTGTGAATCAGATTCTTTATTGCCTTTTTATTGAATGTAAACCTCACTATGGCACAGTCAGTGGGAGTTTTGCCATCAACGTCAAGTGAGGTCACTGCTTGATTACCTCTCCAAATAATATTAAAAATAACCTTGGATATTTAAACCTTAATCATAGTTTAACTACAGCTTTTTGAAAGAAAGAAAAGTCCTATTGCAAAATAAAAGACAGATGCCTCCCTCAGGTGTCATCTTTTAAATGATGTAAAAGAGAAGCTGTTGGCTTTCCGATGGTTGCTGAATGCATGGTAACATGCATGCTGGCCCTTACAGCATGTGAAACAGAGCTTCCCACAACCACCCTAGCAGCACATGTATGCCCATGCAATCTGTGCAGTCTCACGTCTCCAGGATTAGAAAAAAGCCCTAAAGCTGGAAAAATTGTGCTGCAGGTTCCACAAGTCCATCTGCACCTCTCTACCTTTATCATAATGAAAGAGATGTACAGAGACTGCAGAGAGACCATAGCTATTAATAAATGCCTTCAAAATACACTAAACTTAAACTCATTTGAGGATTGAAAGGTTCTTTGGCCTAAAAAGAATGCTACATGTAGGAGGCCCTATGTCATAGTTTAGGAATGATATTCCCTAATTTAGTGTTCCCAGTGAAACACCCCAGACTACATGCTGCTCACTCACTTCTCCTTCCCCCTGCAGTGGGACAGAGAGGAGAACTGGAGGCACAGAAATGTAAAGATCCTGAGTTGAGATAAGAACTATTTACTAGAAAGAGCAATGAAATAAGAAAATGGACAGTAACAACAAGAATACCAATAAGAGCGTATACAAAACAGATGAACTATTCACACACGATCACTTACCACGCAGAACCTTGTGCCACCCAACCACACACTCCAGAAAACCAGAAAGACACAACCCCACTGCACATGGTATGAGGTGGTGTTGGATAACCCCAGGGTCCTGGCCATGCCCCTCCTGGCTGCTGCAAAAGTTAAGCCATCCTGGCCAGAACCAGGATATTTTCTACAGCATCTACATCATGCCCAGATGCTACACCTTCCAACTATATACGTGTGTGTGTGTGTGTAGTTATATACTTATATGTGGGGGGAAAGAGAGAGAGGGAGAGAGAATATGTGCTGTCTGGTGGTTACAAGGTGCATCAGGAGCTCATGATTGGTATCTGGTGCAACCCAAACTCACTGTCTGTGGTAGCTATGGCATACAGTGACTGTCATTCAGCAACTAGTATTATACAATTCAACATTACAAACTGTTCTCACCCAAAAATCAAATGCCCGAGGGATGCACATTGTGTTTCCCCATCCCTCTGCATCACCCGCCAAGTACACTCAGGTCCTTGAGCTAAAGCAATCCCACACATGGATTTGCCTTTGCCTGAGGCAGGATGAGTCCACGCTGCCTTCCCTAACACTTTTCTCACATGCAGCACAGGGACTTTATTCCCTGCCATGGTATGTGGAGCTTATGACTGGCCAGGGCCAGCTTGATTGGCAGAGCCTCTAGTGGAAGCTAACCAGGTTGCCTTGACTAATTGTAGATCCCAATGGCCAAAGGTCCCACCACACAGTGCTTTCAATGTGGTTTTTAACAGTCCACTGCACCGTTCGACTTACCCAGAGGCAGGACCATGACCGGGAATATGAAGCACCCACTCAGTTCCCTACTCTCTGGCCAAGGCGTCCATGAGGCTATTTCAGAAATGAGTCCTACTGTCTGATTCAGTTCTTTCTGGGGTGCCATGTTGTGGCGGTGGCCCAGCCCACCTTCACCTTTTGAATAAATAAAGAAATTAATCGGGTAGGTTTTCCCCCTCAGGATAGTGATCCTGAAGGGGAGGGTGAAGGCGAGGCTGGGGAAATTCCTGCTATTTAAGTTTGTCAATCTAAGTTTCATCTCCACCCCTTTCCCCTCAGAGTTATTTTAATATTTATAAGGTTTGAGAAAGTTCTGTTGCACTGTTACTCTGATTGGAAGTTTTAAATATGTTCCTCCCCTGTTCAAATATGATTGGGTATCTGTCATTCCTTATCATTCCCTGATTTGTTAAACCCTGGATCCTCCCCTTGTTCCACCCCCTTTCTGTTCTGTATAAGAACCCTTGTAACTGGCCCTTTGGGCTCTTTTGGTAGCCCTGCATCCTGTGCTCTTGCTGGCTCCTGTGGCTACAATTAAACCTTTGGGTGCTGCTACCTAGGAGTCCCTCTCCTCCTTCACTCTCGCCTTGCAGCATTATATCAGCCTGCTGCCTGCTGACTGTGCCACGGAGCTGACAGCTCCAGAGAGAAACTCAGACAGGGAGCTGCATTGCCAGCAGCTGATCTGACTTGGCCGAGCGCTATCATCGCCCACTGGCTATCGGGCAAGCCAAGTGGTCAAGCGACACCATGTCATCACAGGACTTGCTTTTCCAGGCCCAGGATTGTGCTCTGGGCAGTGGCATGAGGCAAAGGATACATCTCCAGCTATCCAGTGGTTGTTTCCACCATTGTCAGCACACAGTGCTTGCCTTGGCGGCTTTGGCAGGAGCATGATGTCATCAGGTTGCCAGGCCTGGCCTCCCCCTATTTGTATTTCCACCATTGTCCCCCACACCACAGAGGCTTTACCCATTTGGCCCTGCTTGACTGCAGTGCATGTTTCACAGTCATGGATAACCTGGGGGAAGGTTAAATCCACCCCTCGATCACAAACGCAACCAGATGTTGCATCTCGTCCCCGATGACCTTAGGTGTCATGGGCCCATCGAGCCAGAAATAATGCCGCTTTGCATTGCCAGACCAGATCCACCTGAGACACTTTAATTTGGGCAGCCCAACCCACCTGTCTGGTGTTGTGATGTCCTTCGGCAGCCCTACGTGAAGGACTTTGACAGCCATGTTCTCCACCCAGGCAGTGGGAGTGTCTTGCCACAGTCCGGCAGAGGGTTTCCCTCTGTGCTGCCAAC